>CAJFCO010000113.1:212109-300217 GCA_904066015.1 Synergus gifuensis | reverse complement strand
TTGTGATAAACTATGAACTTGAAGTCATGTAAATTTTAATAAAATATAATAATGTTCTGTGTGCATATATTTAGTATTGAAGCAAAAATTGTTTGTGTACAAAAAAGTACTTAAAGCGAAAACTAAATATGTAGGGTTTGAATTTGCCCGCCCCTGGGTCAGGTGCGGTGTGCGGCGCCCTCGGTATTAGAAATAGTTGATTAGGCGTGAATGTGTGTGTGTGAGGGAGTCTGAGTCGAGAGTCGTTCGTTGGTAGTTCGTCGTTCAGGAAGTCTGTCAGAAGTGGGAGCTTTTTAATTGTAACTGTTCATATTTGATTTGGAGGTGTTTGTATTTTAGTTTTATCTTCGAGCGAATAAATCGCTTCTATTATTATCTTGGCATATTCATTTTATCCCTACAAATATTATCATACAAAAGTTCAAATTCCCAATCTAAGTTACTTAAACAATGTGACATATATGTACCAAAGAAGACTTTTTAAATTAAATTCAGATTAAATGCTAGATTGGATTTTTTTATTGATTTGACTGGATATATTTTTTAAATACGATATAAAATCGAATTATATCAAATTTACATTGTATTTAAATAAATGTGATCAATAAAAATATAGTTTCTGATTACCAAAACCTTTTTATCCGCCTCATGGTTTAAATTTTCGAAAATAGAGGATCGGCTTAAGTAAAAAACGAGAGCAAAATCGCTTCTTATCGAAAAAATGAAGTTTATTATAACTTTCTCACATTTTCTTGTATACTCTCACACTTCTAAATACTGCTTATGTTTCTCAAGTTGTTCAAAAAATATTAGTTGAACATTATACCTCCTCAAGAATTCCAATATAAGTAAATATTATTATAATTCAAAGCATATTCAAAATAAATCATTATATAATAGATAGCTCCTAAAAGACAGTTTTACCGAATTAAAAATCTTTGAATTTGATGATTCAGAGATAAAATAAAGTATTTTGTATATATTTAACTATTTATAATTATGTATAAGTATGTACAACTATCTACAAGCACGCTTGGGTCACGTATAGCGTACAATTTCTCAATTCCAAGCGCGTCCCTCCTGTCAATTTCGAAGATCTACTGCCTATAAACCCTATTAATAGAGGGCTAGAAGTTTATATGAGAACCGGTGATTCACCTCGACGTACGTACTACGTAGTTATTTTTGATTGTTACAAATTTCTTTTCTAACAACGCTCCCGAAGAGCAGGATCTAATTTTCTGCCAACAGAACCCTCGCAAAGCTGCTGTTATAAAAATACAATGGTTTTCTTTTTTTTAAAAAATCTAATAATTCTGAAATGAGTGATTAAGGCACGCAACGTAGCGGAAAAAGCCGCATTGTCTTTCTCAAAAGTGGAAAAAATGGGATAAAAAACAAGTATCTACAGAAAGCTATACTTAAACACATCAGCTAAACAAATTCAGGCTGATTAACAATTTCAAAATATGAAGTCTAATCACTCTACAATTTTTGTCTCACTGTTTCACACTCTTTCTGTGTCATACTCTCTAAAGTCTTGATAAATCAAGCTAGTACCATATTTGTTGTCTTTCCTTATACAATGATCTTTATCAATAGAGATATTTCGTAAAAAAGCATCTGGTATGAAGGGAAGGTTAATTTGTCAAGATCTCTTACGACTGTACAAGTTCAATTCCATTTTTATCTCTGTGTAATTGCTGAGATGAAATATAGTTTTCAGTGACGTTGGAACATTTTAGCGTTTCTCAAAGAGGATTCTTCACAAAGAGCTTTTGTTCTCAAAGCAGAAACTGGATTTTGATCACCTTTGTAATCATCTATTTCTGTGATATCCTCGCCAACCAGACGAGGTTACCTAGGATGATTTCCTTTACTGCTAGAGAATTTCCACCCAGTGTCATTTTCCACCCTGGCTCTTTACTTAATTCGCTGAATGAAGTCAAGCAGATCCAGGGATATATCAGGGCTTTCCATTCTCGTTCCCATTTTCGGCAGTTTCTTCTTCCAGGTCAGGGTCTTCGTTGATGATGGAAATGTCGCGGATTGACGGCCTGCGGGCCCGCCAGCCATCTGTTGCTACTGGTGCTGTAGTTTTTGTTAAAAGTTTTGGTCCCGAGAGAGATATTATAATGGCTCCTAAGGGCGCTGTGAGCAAAATCGAAAGAACACAAATCGCTAATACCTTCTGCGCATAGTCTACCTGCTGTTCATCTTCTTTGTTGATGGAATCTAAAAGAGCGGGTCCAAGAGCAGCCTGGACAGTGGCTTTTGCCATCCAGGAAAGGGCAATGAACACTTTTTCTTTGAGATTTAATTTCGAACCAATTCCGACGAGAATCGTGGCTATAATGCGAATCACAATTCCAGCGACAAGACATGCCACAGAAAGATATACAGTATTACTATCCAATTCTGAAATTTTGATTTGGGTCCCTGTGATGCCAAAAAGAATGGGCTCGAAAATCATCCAAAATATCTCGAAGGCTGTAGCAACAGGATTCTGTAAACAGAAAGAAAAGTTTTCAATTAAGTTTTATGTAAAGACAGAGATGAATAATGCCCTAATATAAATGTTTGTTAAGATACAACAAAGTTGGTATATTAGGGTATAAGTAATGGAAGGTTAAAAAGTCGAAAATAAAAGTGAGTTTTACTAGCAGTAGGTGGATGAAAGAATACACAGAAATATAGTTCACCCTCTGTGTGCTTTAAGCACAGAAAAAAAAAGGAAATTGTAATTCATACTCGGCAGCCGTGGATGCAATTTCATTAGAAAAGTTAACAATGTGCAAAAAAAATGGAATTTTGTTATATGAATTTTACTATTAAATGCTTCAAGGCGTCTTAATTATTATCATTGTATAAAATAGGTATTATTAAAATGGTAATTTGGAGAAAATTATACTTTAAACGAAATTACTCTTGTATGTTGATATCTTTCGCAAGAGATGCTTTTCCAATGATAAAAGACGAAACCGAGGAGGAAACATAAAACACTCTAGAGTATAAAAGGTATAGTCAACAATATTTTGCAAACAACCGTTAAGAGTGCATTAAATCGATTCAACCGTAAAAAGCATCTTTAATAGCTGCTGGCGGTGCTTTCTTCATTATCTTCATACTTCTCGAGGGATCGAGAATGTTATTAATATTTCGCGCAAAATATTGTCTTACTTCATTATACTTAGTTATGGGCCACCCTCTCTTGTGCACCTTGCGCACCGCCGTGAATCAGGCCATTAATACGATAACGAAGGTCGCTTTTATCACATTTTAACTCATATGCAACGATATTAGCACGATCTTCTCTGAATTCTCGCTTCTCGTTTTACTATCGAGACAAATTATGAGAGTTTTAGTTATACAAATTTCAAATTCTATTCCAAATTTTATAGCAACGCTCAAAAGCATGACGTTCTTTTTAAATGGTTTGTTTTTTAGTCGCATTGTTTACCACAACAAGCTGTCAAAATTTTATTTGTCTGAAATTGATAGTAAAAATACTTTCTAAAGCGAATTAGTAAACAAATCGGTACTATTTCATTAGCAACTTCTTAAAAATGCCCTTTTTTATTATCCTCAGTTAACACGCTACGTGAAACTCGAACTATAAAAATTACTCGATGGTTTCAAGTTTCTAGCCAGGTTTCTTTAAATGAATCTGAGAATGGAAATGTTTTACACAGTAGCTTTTTAATTTAATTAATTTTGTATTCAAGAATATGCAAAATAAATATACTTTGGTAAAAATATTTTCTTATGTATTGAGGATTGTAACGGAGAAGACTATTTCTTGAGTGTGGAGTTGCTCAATACGTAGGCCTGTTTTTACTAGGTCCCCTGGGACAAACATTTCCGTCCCTTTTAATCCGGAAGGAGCGAATCAAATTACTTTTTTCTGTAAATTGCTTCACAATAACTTATGCGCTTCCTTTCTTCTACCTTTGGGAGCGATAGAATAACGTTGTTTATATGCAGAATTAGAATAATGAGGTCGATGAGATGTTGAATTTTTATTTCGTATTAGAGTAGACTCTTATAGAAAGTGATAAAAATGGTTTTTTGCATTTTCATTTTCACTTTTTATTGCTTTTGTTCGAAATGATTCAAATTATCAAGGATATTTCAGCAAAACTCATATATATACCACACGCATGAATCGTTACTGCGGCCTTAGCAATAATTTACACGAAAATTGAGAACTTCCGACAAAGATAAAGACAAAGTACCGATGAATTCCAATTGAGTTACGTAAGATTTGAAACCTAAGACTTCTCTAGATTTAAATTAAAAAAATTTTTATCTAAATTCAATTTCATTTGAGTTATCATTTTTTTATGGCAATAGACATTTTGAAGAATCTAATTTTTTAGTTAGAACTTTACCAAGCTTTCCTATTAGGTGATAATTTATGCCTCATTTGTAATTATTTTCTACGCTACTCGTCGCTACTCGTACAAGCGGGTATTTACATAATTAACGAAAACGATCCGTAAGACTCAAGGACGTTAAGCGTATCTTTCTGCGTAATTACAACAGACAATATATATTAAAGTGTCGAGGCACATGAATCGCGTCGATTAATCCCTTTTCTCAGAGAGAAGTCCGATAAAGAGGCTTGTTCGCTTTTGGAATTACAGTTTACGGAGTCGCTTCGTTGATTTTAGTTTACCTTGGGTTCCATCTTATGTCCTCTCATAGTCAAGTCCACTATTCCAATTTCTCTATCTCTCTTTCTCTTCTTCCGCTCGTATCTCGAGTGGTCGAAAGCTTTAGGTAGGTACTACTTTTTCACTTAGGAGATCGAAATAAAGTTATCTGTACTTCTAATGACGAGACCAAATAAAAAAGAAATCTTTTTATAAATTTACTACTTGGAAAAGATTTTTTTATTTGCAAAATCATTAATAATTAATTGATATATTTATTTTTTATATGTATGGGATATATTATCTACTTTTTACTTGCAGTAGATGATTTTTTCTCATTTAGATTTTAATACACCTTATTTATTTCACAAAATAAAGTTATTTTTTAAAGCACATTAAAAACAAGCGGATATATCAAGCTGTTATTTATTTTTATTTCTTATATACGTCATAATATCTGCTGGTGCTAGTGTACTTTTACATCCTCAAGCAAAATTCTTACAAAAAACAAGAAATTAATCCAGCGAACTGCGATATAACAAGCATTTAACTTCCGGCGTATGCCTATAAATACACCCACCGCACTTTCATAACCTTTCTACCCCTTGGCAGAACTCTCTTGGGTGAAAACTGTCGTTATATTCAGGCAAAGCTTTCAGCAGAATTTCTTATTCCCTCTCATGTTAGAGTTTAAAATATTTTCACAAATAAAATTGTTTTGCTACGCTTTTTTATTTATATGCGCTTGAATAAATCAAATGCGCATTTAAAGTGTATACAGTTATCTTGACAACACTTTCTTGTATCAAAGTTTGTTCAGGAAATCTAAATCCATTCACTAAGCGATTTTCCCAACTTCAGTTTACATACTGCTGAAGTTATATAACGCAATGATAATTTATTACAGCCTTCTTACACAAGAGACGGAAATGAGAGGGAAGACAGAAACTTTCAAAATTCTATTGGTTAGAAACTGAGAAAACCGTCTTACATAAGTTGAATTGATCACACGTTTATGACGCCTCCTCTTCTCTGAGCATTTTCACTGAGTCTTCAAAAATATCGCTTTTTTCATAATTAAAAAAATATGGAGTACCTTAAAGTATATTTAATTAACTGAAGGAACATTCCATTTGAAAGGCAAAAATCAAGTCATCGATTTTGAAAGTGAATAACGATTTAAAATTTTGAACTCACAATCTTTTGATCCAAACCGTAAATTTACATAAAAATTTCTAAAATTGTTCGGCATCAATGTTTAGTACCCTAAACACTACTATACAAACACTTCGATCAGTAGAGTTGGCAAACCCTCGCATGTTTTTAATATCAATCAGAATCCAGGTTTAATCTTAAAGGAATTCCTCTTTCTTTATTTCGAGAATCATAACTCACTATTTGTCACACTTATAGACTGAGATGTGAATCAATTGATGCACATAAATACGTATAAACATAATTCTGATCATCGGAATATTTCCACAGCAATGGCAAGATTGATGATCGGATCTTTTCACCACGACGTCTTACACGCTTCGTCGTGACTTTTGCAAGTATCAGATCGTTTTTATTCACTTTTCCGTTTTTATAGACTGGGAATATCGGCGATGCACTTTCGTCTCTTCAATCCATCATCCGCAAGTAAGCTCTTGTGACATATTTGTGGCTTCTTCCTTCCAGTATGGTTTCGGGACATCTAACATCTTTGCACAGTTTTGCGAAAGCTTCTATCATCTATTTTCTACCAAAAAAAAAACTAACTTGTTTTCTTGTAGAGGGGACATTTTAATACACTTTCTGATCATAACTTAAAATCGTAAAGTGCATCATAGATAGTAATACTGAGCTACAGTTGTTTAGTGGAGAGGTCACCTTAATTAAACGCACGGAGAAAACTGTTTAGTAGATCTCACTGTAGAATAGTATATTATGGACATACTAAGCTAGCGGTTGGATTTACTAAACCGTTTAGTAAATTTTACCCATCCAGTAGTTATTCTTACTACTGGATGTAAAAATTACATCCAGTAAAAATACTGGATGTAAATATTCTTACTACTGAATGTAAGAAAATGGAATAACTACTGGATGGGTAAAATCTACTAAACGGTTTGGTAAATCCAACCGTTAGCTTTAGTCTGTCCATAATATACTATTCTACAGTGAGATCTACTAAACAGTTTTCTCCGTGCGGGTGAGTGCAGCTTAACGAAGGAGACTACACTTTTATTGTCGTACTAGAATTCACTGAAGAAATCTTGTAATGGAAAAAGAATTGAAAGTCAACTAAACTTGATTCATTCATGAGTTTCGTTCTTATCAGGGAATACTTTCCAATTTCAATTTCCTGTAACTTTTTTTTCCTGCGACTATTCTCAGTGGATACAGTCAGTGGATACAGTCAGTGGATGAGTATTAAAATTTGGGGGTTGTACTAATGTGGGTATATATATTTACTCTCCAAATATATCGCACATATCGTCTGCAAATATCAAAAGCACTGTATTTGGGCAAACGCGTTCGTTCAAAACTGGTGTTTAAACAGACATATAATGTAAAGTTTTGAGTTGAAGTGAAGTTGCAACCAGAGAAGGGTTACAGTCGGATCAGAGTACACTGTACGTGCTTGGTTCGCAACTCAACCATAGAATCTGAATCTACTTCGAAAGTGGCGGTGCACGTCACGCGCTTGAATATTTCAGGGGGAATTAGAGTATTGTATGGGTGGGTGATATTACTGATATTCTCCTAGTTCTAACTCTACATCGTCACCTCCTTCTATTCCTGGAATTTTGCTTCGATACCCTGGGCACGTGTCTTACTGCACTTTCGAAATGATACGTACGTGTATGTGCATTTACCTAGGAATGAGGAAACTCAATATGGAATTTAGTGGTGTAGATAGATACTCACGTCGTCCACCTCCCAACCTTGCTGCTCCCAAAAGTAACAGCTTACGAAAGCTGCTGCCACAACACCCAGAGGTCCAGCACCTCCTAATTCGATTGCTTCGCTACCAAATACTGCAAGCATTCCTCCTCCCAGGAGCATCAACACTCTCATAGGCACCATAAATGGCTGCAAAATTCAAAAGAACATTTCCTATAATAATCTGTAAATGAATAGCAGTTGAATGTTAAATATTATTTGTCAATCAAAATTATGTATTTCACTTTTTTAATACATGTCTAGTGAAAAGTTCAATGTCTGCAAGTCAAAAGTACAAAAAGATATTTGAGGTACTAAGAACCCTTTTCCCCAGCAATATAAGTAGTTTCTATGAAAAGTCAACAACCACGCGCAACTCACAAGCTGGGTATACCTTTCATCTTTAGCTTTTCGTCCCAAGTAAATGAAACATGCTTGTAAATGTTCACTGAGTAAACACTGCTAGTAGGTAATTTCGACTCTCGGCAATAAATCCTAACTATACGCAACATTTTTAAGACGAAAACAAATGAAGGCACAAGGAAAATTTTCATTGTTCAAAATGAGATGCAACAAATTTCACACCCATGGTTTCATGTGTAAACCGACATTTCAATATGTAATAATCTATCTTTCTGCGGAATAATTATTTGAATGTCCTCTATTTTACAACAAATTTTACCTTGAAAAAAAAAACGTTTGTTGATAGAAACATGAGTTATACAAACTATCGGTGCAAGCGGATGCAATATCAATTTTTATGAGAACAAATTATGATCGAATGATACTCACGGTGTAGCGGTACGAATCAGCGGTATGTGATAGATTTATTGCATTTCTACGTATATATCGGTTTTTAACCGGAATGGATATATATGAATTGTATGACTGCATGATTATTACAGGTATTCGATAAAGGAACATGTCCAGAAGAGTGAAAATTCCTCCTTTACTTTGAAAGAATAGTTTACATAGCATGATATAATAAAACAAAGACTGAGAAAAGGTTCGAAGAAGTGCTGCCTTTTTTAAAATCGATCCTACATCGGAGGAAATGGACTGTAAGGTTGGACTCTGCAGAAATAGATCGGTTTTGAGTCGCAAGTAAGGAGCTTGAAAAGTTTACACTGTATACACGTACGTAGGTAGATAGGTAAACAAGTTTTCCCTCACATGTCTTCGACTATGAATGGAAGGGAATTTCTCCCTTATTTTTCTTTTCTTTTCTCATTTTCCTGCAGTTTTATTATCCCCCCCCCCCTCACTTATGGCGACCGAAACGTTGCAAAAGTATATATCGCTCAACAGTAGGTATTCTACAGCTTTCGAGTTCCAAGGATGCCACCAATGCATTTTCTTTTCGTTTTCTTTCCACGTTTCCCTCTCTGCTTCGATCTATTCGCATATCCACATGCACTTTGAGTAGATACAGTTCTGTTGTCGAGTATGGGATTGTAGATACAATTCTTTTTCCGAGAATGTGATCTTCGTGTATTCTCCAGGACAATACATAATACATATGTATGTGTATTTTCTACTTTAAAAGAAGAAGCTGCCAGCTCTCGGATTATCGATCTTTCATCGAGAATGGCTTCTCGCAAAAGGTAGTGACTTCGTTTACGTTATGTGAAATTCATATACTTCAGGCCCGCATTGAACCATCACAAGATCGGAAAAAATTCTATTGGGCCGGTGCCATTTGGACGATGTGAGAAAGCTTATCACCCCATATAACTTGCGTTGGACCATATTACTAAAGGGAAGAATTGAAAAAAATAAATCTTATGTGCTTTTAAAGCTTTTCTAGTCAATTGTCAGTGTGTAGAATTCTGAAAAATGTAAGTTGTACATTTTCTATTTAAATTTGTTACATTTCGTACGTTTACATTTAAAATAATTTCATTTTCAACATGTTTAGTTTCAAATGATAATAATAATAATAAAAATATTTTTTCAGGCACGTCTTTCAGCCCGCCGACCCTGGTAAGTAATATACTTTAAGGATGCACGTTTATCTGCCTTCCTTCGTTCAATGCAGTGCCATTGACTATATCTGAAAGAATATCGATGCGCCAAGTCGAACTCGCTTATCGGAGTAATTTTGTTTTCAAAGATGGTGCCGAGTCTTTAAGGCAAGATTCAATTTTTAAAGTCTTCATGAATTATCGAGATGAAAAAAAAAATCTGAGAAAAGAAACCCTTTAAGATTTTATGAATTTGTTGAGATTCCGCTCGTATAAAATTTTGTCAGTTACTTCTTAAATTTTTTTAAAATTGAAAGTTGAAACGAGGAACTCTAAATAAAAAATTTACATTTCTCTTTTGTATAATCGTGCAGAAATATATTTTGAAATATTGATGCACGTTATATTTCATATGTAAATTTATACCACCGCTAATATTTTATTTTCATGTTGCATGGGATATAGGCACGAAACGCAATATTGGATGGCTTATGGCAATATCACGACATATTCATGAAAATTCCAATCGTGTGCGGTATTGCTGGCATTGATGGTTACATGCGTGATACTGAACACAGCACAAACATCATAAAATTGGTCAGACTCGAAGATACTCAAAAGTTTAAAGCTTCCACTGAAAGGTTTCAATTCTTTCAATGACTCGATTTATTAAAAGAAAAAACATCAATAAATACTCTATTCATGAGTAATTTCCAATACAACATACATATTTATGTTTTCGCTCGAGGTTCTATCGAAAGAAGAAAATTCACTCTACAAAAAATTTTACTTTAAATTCTATGAAAAAACAGGTTTATTTCGAACTTTTTGCTTTTTTTGTAGAATTGTACAGTCAGCCACTTCAGAGGATCAACAGAGATATAAATGATGAGAGGCACTTGGCAAAGGCAGAGCAAATACGTGAAAATGAAAGGAAGCTGTAAGGATGTAAAGGAATTATATGCATTAAAAGAAAATTTTGGCATATGCATTTTACGCCAGAGAAATTGTTATTATTATAATTCTCTTTCCACCAAATTAAAAGAATTAATGAGGATTCCATACCAGACTCATTTTTCTTCCAATGAGAGAGACAACTATTGGCTATTTCATATATCTGCATGAAATTGTATTAATATTCTCTCTAAAATTGAATCAGTGAAAAATCTATTGGAAATCAGTGACTTTTCACTGATTCTCAGTGGATTTTTACTGAATAAAATCTTGAAAAGAGAGTCAATTATATGTATAGTGTTCAAAGAATAGTAAAATATTGTATTAATTTTATTAGGATAGACTTTCAACTATTCGAAACTCAAGTGGAAAGCGGGAAAGGATAGGAAAGTTTTCCGACATGAGTAAACGAGAATTTACGAGCGAGAGATGTAATGGTTTTCGAAACTATAGAAATGCTAACCCACAAGAGTGATATTGTCGCAGGAGTTCACGGTTTTCGAAGGTTTGTACTATTGTTCGGAAACCAGAAATAATGAAGACGAAACGATAAGGCGAAGAGAAGTAAAGTTAGAGGTGAAAAATCCATTTCCGATCTGACAACCCGTAAGCAGCGCAAATAGCCATGTTAAAAACTTTTTTTCCTCCCAACTGGAGAGATTAACCATGTTTGTTTTTATTTCTGATCTTTTGATAACTCAAATCAGTGGTCAAATGAATCAAATGAGGCTCTGAAATGGACCCTCATTCAATTAATTAAATAATTAAAAAACCTCAATTAATTAAACTCATAAAAGCGTTCCGGAACCACTATAGAAATGAGAGCACTGCAGGTGCTGTGACTATTGGGCAGAAAGCATTTAATTCGTACGAATCGATGAACACCTGTACCTATATATATGTGTGTAACCACCTATTCATATACGTATGTGTAAATGAAACACCACCCTTGTTCATCGAATTGAATTTTAAATCTTCCGTAACTAGTAAACATTTCACCGCAATTTAAACACCGATTCCAGTAAAATGGTGACTCCACGCTTTTATGTATTTTCAACTTTAAATAAGAGTTAATTTTGCTCTATCGAAATCCGTTTGTTTGTTAATTACCGGTCGGTGTAAATTATCTGAATAAGCGTTCAAAACCGGAAGGAGCTTTCCATCAGATGCAGACTTTCTGAAAACTTTCCAAAAGAGATGCTATTTTTAAAGGAATATAAATTTTATAAATCTTTGAAGTTTACGTGAACCCAATAATTTTCAAGTGGGAACTTTTGACTATAGTCAAAAATTTAAGAGCAGAAAAGCAATTTAAAAATCAAAGTGGGAATTTTAAAACTTATTGTGCTGGTTGCATTCATTTATTTAAATTTACCATTCATGAAAGCACACCCTAGGGTGCTGGATGCTGGTAAATGACTGTGCAAAAGCATATCCTGTTTTCGATGGACTTTTATTACTCGAATCGCCACAGAACCGACCAGACTCTTCCGAAGCTCGTCTCTTGTAATATTTTTTATTTCTCTCTTTCTCGCTCACTCACATATCGCTTATTGGTATCCTCAACAATATTTTCCCATTCGCGTTCCCTTGAAATTGACCGCTAGGTTTACTTCTATTTCCATTCATATTTTCCAATACAGAATCTAAAGTTTGTTGCCTCTCCATTCTATATGCATATTTTTCTGCTGGAGAAAAAATTGCAGTTACTATGGTTATTATTTTTGTTCATAAAGTAAATTCTATCTATTCACTAACAGCAGAGGGTTCTCAAATTAAAATATGTATTGTAGATTCTGTCTAAGTAGCTTTATACTTTATGAAGCCAACAAAGGGATTGATTGAACATTTGATGAAACATTTAGGTCAAGAAGATTAAAGGTTTTCCAGTTTGGTCTTCTTTAAAAGCAACCTCGTAAGTTAAGACGACTCACACTTTTTTCGTCTTTAAATACTGAATCTCTAGGTTTAAGGGAATCTCACATTAGGTTGGATTATTCATGGGTTCGGAAATTTTGCGATTTCAAGAAGTTTGAAGATTCTTTTCCATATTTTCGAGTAAACTGGCTGCACACAACTATTTCGCCAACAGTCTAAAACTCAATGGACCTTGCCAACTGACCTGCTACCCCAGTTCCTATCTTTCCCGCTCCTGCTCCTCTTTCTTTTGTTCTCCCTCCTAGCTTTTTCACCACGAATGAGCCACTTTGTCGAAACGGAAGCAAATTGCGACGATTGTCAGGAAATCAATTTCTCTTTTGTCTCCCTATTCCTGCCCCGCCTGCTACTGTTCCACCTTACTGCCACGTTTACCAGCTCGCCAAAAGTCTCAGTTCACTGTTTTCATTTTTATTTTTTTTCTTCTCTATCATACCACTTTTTCAACATCTTGCACTCCGACAATTTTCAGATGGAAACAACGGTACCTCCAAATTTACTATATGTTTCGGAGTTTGTATCTCTTACTCTTTGTTTATTTTTTCTATGCATGAATACTTATACAATGCCCTTGATATAAATGCTACAACATGATACTGCATATTTTTAATGGATAGAGTCTCTATTCAATTGAATAATTTTAAATCTTCAAACTTTAAATGGAAAGAAATAATGTATCCAACTTTATCCTTCGTCTATCCACGACAATCTTTTTCTATTGCCAAGTTTTAACTAAACTAATAATGATATAGATAAACATTTCTTACAATTGTCTGAAAAAATGTGTAGTTTTCTAAATCTCACGTATATTCCAGTCATTTCAGAAAAAGTTTAGTTCATGTCTGAAAGTGAGGGGCTAGTTTCTTCTTTAGATTTCAATCCAGTTTTAAAACTTAATATACCTTTTTTGAGAATAAAAAAAAAAGAAAGTATAGCGAATGAAATGCAGCTGGCTATATCCTTCCATTCCACCGACTTACAGAGTAAGTTTTTTCATTTCATTTCAATTCAGCTAAAGTCTAGCTAAAAAGGGGTAAACCTAAGCATACCTAGAAAAATTATCTTCGTCTATTCCGCATCTATCCTTTGGCAATGAATGATTCTATCGAAGGAACAAGTACATCTCAGACAGGCAATGTTTGGCATGTCATTAGGAAAACTTGGAGCACATTTTACGAGGTGCGGAACTGTCTTGAACGGTTATGATTCCGCTCGGATCGTAATGGCTGCATTTCCGTCGACGCCGGCGCTTCATTAAGGAAGATGCATTTTGCGAGAGGCAAAGGACAAATGAAACGATCAGCCTGCTTCCGGAGGTCCACGACCTCACTTTATTACCACCTATCCTAATTTCATTGAAACCCAGTTGTCTGAATTCCTCTCTTCCGTATAGAAATGCCGAATCGATTTGTCAGCTTATCATGAGCGTAAATTTCGCTTAAGTGCCACATTCAAAACGATTCAATTATATGATAAGGAAAATCAGCTGTTTGGTGGAACCAAATGAATTGCATTTATGTTCGAAGTTGCGTTCATTGTTCACTATTTCACGCATTAATTCTTTACCAAAGTCATCGGTTTTAACAAATAACTTTTTTTCTGCTTTCATGATTTTCTCTTTATCACATTGTTTGTGAAACCATTATCTTATCGATTCACTATGATACATTATTTAGCAAACGAGAATAACTAAATGAAACTTCCATTTTCATTTCCTACGATCTCGTACTCGATTCATTCAAACAATCTAAAGGGAATCACAACAAGCTTTGTTTACAAGGAAGCTTCTCATTCAAATGAATAATTGAATTTTCAAAATAAATGTTGCTTTTCCACTGTACCGACGAAAGTAAATTTTATTCCATTTAGATTCGAAATACAAATAAAGTTAAAAAATTAAATTTTTATTTTTCTTTCTTTATAAATTAGATTTTGTGACAAGCGTGAAATTCATTTTAAAATAGTCATTTTTCGTATGCTTTCAACACATTATAGAATCTATTTCAAACGTCATGAAGAAAGAGTGAACTTTTCAACTGAAAGTTTTTCTTATCGAAGCTCAGAATCGGAAAGCTGAAAGGTAAAGAAGCCAAAGTTTTCTCACATGTATGAGTTTGGAAAATGAATAGTTGGATACACCGGAAGCTTGAACTGTTTGAGAAGTAATTCTCGCTTTGGCTGTAAAATATTTCACCATACTTAAAGCTGCAGAAAACAGACCGAAATCCCTGTATCAACTTAAATCCCTTTATTCATTTCTTTTATCTCGAGGATTTTAAGTTTTTCAGAGAAAAGACTAATTTCTTAATTATTTCAGTATTGGATAAAAATAATTTTTTTAACGGAAACAATTTTCGTCAATCCTGATACTCAAAGACAAGCTTTACGCAACTTGCAAATAAATATTATTTATCGCATTTTTTTGTCAATGCTCAGATTTCAATCGTTCTCGATACACTCATGTAATCAGTTTGCTGTGGATTATTTTGGTTTGCTCAAATATCCTAAATTTCGGTCTGGCGATTCTCTACGTTAAATTAGATGGAGCTTAATTCATCTTTTTTGTGGAAAGGTTGAGTAACATTTGGAATTGCCACATTTGAAATATATTCCATGAGTTGTTAAATTCAATTATTTTGTGAATAATATGCACCACTTTAAACTAATTTTATACTATATCATATATTTGACGTTCTGATCTATTAAGCTATATTATTCGTTAAATTACAATACTAAAATTGAAAAAATGTAACTACTTTTTCCTCAAGTACAGCTTTTAAATGAATTATTGATATAATGTCGACGTTTAATTACACAAATTTCTGAACTTTGCTAAAAGAGTAACTCGATTTTAAAAATGGTTCAGAATGGTGTAAGTTTGAAAGTTAATGTTGCTGCGAAAGAGATTTTAATATTAACTCAGTAATAATAATTTTTCTTTTGTTAAAATTTTCTATTAACTGCATATATGACTTCGTAGTGAAATATTATAGAATTAGTTTGTTATACCTTTTTTCCTGGATACATATATTATAATTAAATCGCTAATATAATATAACTTCTGCTTGAGCTTTTTACATTGAAGAATAGTGTCACGAGTTTTATGATTTTACTTATCGAAAAAAGAAGATTAAGTACACTTACGTCGCCTTTCTCCGGAACGTACTTGGCCAGCCAACCCCAGAGAATTCCAAAACCAAGCCCACCTACAATAGCAATTGGTCCCTGTAGAATCTGATACCAGAGTGCGTCGTGAGAGAACATAACACTCTTGATGATTCCATAGATAGCAACGGAAGCTGCATCATCGATACCTGCCACTGCAATGATTAACGTTGGAATACCCTGCAAAATGCGAAAATGACGAAATAAATATAACCCAAGTGGAAAGATAATAATTACACGGCTGATAAAGTAAAATTAACATTTATATCTGTACATTAGGGTGGCTGAAAAAATTTAAAATTCCTTTGAATTTGTCAAGTCACCCCTCAAAAAGCTTCCATTTGGTGAAAAAGCAACTGTGAATTTTTCTCAAATTCTTTGAATAAGAATGTATAGGATCCCACGGTGGTTAGCAAGAAAAAATTCGTATTTCAATCAAAAAGGGGGTGTTTTTTTAATTCTTGAGATTAAACACCGTGGGATTCTATAACCCTTTGTTCAAAAAATTTGAAAAAAATTTACAGTTGCTTTTTCACCAAATGAAAGCTTTTTCGGAGATAACCCCCCATAAATCAAAGAAACTTTAAATTTCTTGAGTCACTCTGCTATACATTTAAAACTATTCGTTTAAAAATTGTAAAATGTCATTCTGCATCGAGCATCTTC
The DNA here is from genome assembly GCA_904066015.1 of Synergus gifuensis. NCBI lineage: Eukaryota > Metazoa > Arthropoda > Insecta > Hymenoptera > Cynipidae > Synergus > Synergus gifuensis. The sequence continues at coordinate 283,947 of CAJFCO010000113.1, read as the reverse complement.
GAGAGTTAAAATTTTTTTCTCTGTTTCACCCATTGGTCGCATCTCATTAAAATCAGTGCATGAGAATAAATTGGAAGCTTTTCAGGATCGATGCTCCAAGAGGTTAAAATTTTTTTATTTCATCTCCTGTCTCTCACACTCTGGTAAGTAAAGTGAATGAAAAATGAAAAGAGAACAGAAATGTAAGGGAGAAGGTCGAAATGAGAAATGAATTCCTGTGTGCGAAATGAAAAATTTAATGAAGTAAAATTCTGGAGAAATATAGGTCAAAAAAGAATGAAGAAATATTTTGAAAACATTTTGTTGGCAAAAGAATGAAGCTTTTTAGATTGTGGGTCTTGTAATCTTTTTCGTGTGATTTATAAGAGTAAATACGTTTTGCAGACTGTTCTTGAACAATCATTACTTATTTTTTAAACAGTTCCAAATTGAAAGGAATAATACACTAGAAATGAAGTTTTATATTCCAAATAACGTTAGTCTATAAAAGCAACCCTTTTCTCCGTTTGACAGGAGAAAGCTCGACCCTGGAGGAAGGAAGCAAGGGTGGAAGAAGGTGAGAGCTAGGCCATTGATAGAAACGGGTGTCAGCGAATGAGATAATTCCCTTTTGTGAAGCATAAAGTTGCTTCGTGCATTCGTGTGAGTCCAAGTTGGGTGAAGCTGAAAGCTCACTAGAGGAAATATTGAGGTAAGGTCGTTGACAGAAGAGAAAAACGGGAAATAAGTCACCCGGTTTGCTGCTCGCCCATTTCCCGCAGAATCTTTGGAGCTGGGCACGAAAAATATAGGCTAGCATTCTTCACCCGATGCTAATAGTATCTGGTTCTTCAGAGGAAGAAACCACAAAGAAACGTTCTGTCCTGTGTGGATATTGAGACCCAGTGTTGCCCATTCTTCTTACTACTTCCTTGTTCTATGTCCACAGCCTAATTTCCCTATATCTGTTTTACTCCTGCCTTCATGGAAAATACGTCTACCAATTCTCGCAAATGAACCGAGTCAGGTTTGAAGTTTAGCGACCAAAGAATCGATCGAATTCTTCCATTCTTCCATTCTGCTGGCCAGAGGATTCCATTAAACTCGGAGGCGATAGCTCCTCGCCTTGTCGTAGCTAAACTATCAAAGAGAACGAAATGATAAGAAGATCTCTCTGGATCGATCGAGAGAATCAGATCTTCTGGTGAAAGACGAGGAGAAGATGGTTTTGTAAATAGGAGAAAAGCTGCCTTCAAACTTGCTTCACGTCGATCGAACTTAGTATCAAAATTCTTTTCTGATTGAGCACGAAAATTGTCTAGAAAACAATTCTTTTGAAACTCTCCACAATAAATCTAAGCAAAAATTGATCCGTGTGCATTTGACAGAAAAATTCTCTTTTCGTTATTCATTTTTCTTCAAAAGTCCTGACTGGGTGAGGTCTGGAGAACTTCCGCAGAATTTCGGCATGTTTAATTTCATTACATGAGAATAGTTTAGTTATGAAGTGTTTGATAACGTTATAATATATCCAATCATTGGGAATTACCTTAGCCACGCCGTATCCTTTTGCACGAAGCCGGAAGAGACAGGGAACAACCACAGCAGGAGAGACGGCAGCGATAATGCTACCAAGGAGGAAACCCCATATCCACGGCAACCCTATTAAGTACCTTGTTAGAACCGCCACTACTGTAGCTTCTACGAACCAAGGTATTAAGCCTAACTTTGGCACAGTTATCTTCATGCTTTTTAAGGCATTTGGATCAAGGTCCAGACCTGCCCTTGTGAGAATTATCACCAACGCAATTTTTCTGGAAAGTAAAATGAAATCAATTAATTTATTATTTGATATTTTTATTAAGAAATATTAGAATTAAAAACATGGTATAAGCTGTGACAAACTACTTAGCTGGCAAAATGCTACTACCTAATTCATATCTGTTACATTACTAATTTTAAGCAGAAAAGTATGAGAAAATGCTTCCAGTATTCATGCTACAATGTCTGACTTTAACGAGCCTTTTCTACTAAAATATGTACAGTTTTCCATCAAGTAGAAACATATGTTTTAGGCCAGATATATTATTTACAAAGAAACTTTTTTTTATAAGTAACATATACGTTTCACGAAGTCAACGACGCGAAGTAAATTTTATGTAACTGCTATGATGCACAATGTCTTACAGTTCTTACTGACTTATTCTTAGTACACAGCTTCTTAAGTTAAAGGAAGCATATACTTCGTAAACTGGTTTCGTGAACTTCAGCCCATGTCTGTTTAACCAACTGTTAAAGTCAGTTTTCGCTCGTCGAATAATCGCAAAACTTTATCATCTGGTTACATTTTGATGCAGGCGATGAATCTCTCCAAGCGATTTATAGCTTCTGCTACTATGCAATTATTTATACATGTTAAATTTTAATTAGAGATCATCTCTAAATTACGTATAAGGTTTGAAAAATGGACGCAGCAAATTTATAATTATAAAATGCTATATCTGAAAGATATTTTTTGATAGAATCAAATGACTCGCAATTATAATGATGAAAATAATTTTTCTAATTAATATACTTAAGGAAGTATTTTATCAGAAAAAGCAATTATGATAAAGAGAGTTTGACATTTTAATTTTTGATAAATCAATTCAACCCTTATAGATAAAGTGATAAATGACGTGTTCAGCTGCCTACGTATATTTCCCTATGAGGTGTCACATGAAGTTTATCAACGTGTGGAATTCGTCATTTCGATCCCTGAAGATAATAACAACAGTCAATAAGCACATGTGCTCTCGACTTGATTGTGATACAATATACATAGAACAAATAATTGTCTCGTGACTTCGATATCACTCGCTTATCGACAGAAAGCAGATCAAGCATTGATTTCTATGAATTTATATAATGTATACCTATATATATATACATATATCTAAATCTGTTGCTTTCATAAATAAAATGATAACTAATACTTGTCTAGTAATTCATCTCTTTAAAGAAGCTACATTTTTTGCAATTTACAAAGACGGTAATATGAACGATTCAATTTTTTATCATAAACAAAATTCGTGGCTTTATTAATGAGGTTCATTATTGAGAAATTTTGTACCTAAGTTTCTGCGCACTCATATATGGTTATCAATCATTTGATTTCCCATCGATAAATGGCTGCCAGAGATAAGCCAATATGACAATGGAATCCCCGCGATTAAAGATAAAACACAACGTTTTGTTGTACAAAATCGTTAGCGATTACGTCCGAATCTCGGCAATACAAAGCATGGATCAATCACGAAGTCAATAATGCATATTATGTGAAATCACTGAAATCTCAATACCGCTATTATTATTCCTCCTATCCCAAGAAACAAGTCCAATTTAAAGTGTATACTCAAATCAGGTAATCAGAAAGATACTTTAAACGAATATTTAATCCACTCAGATGTTCCATTTTAAATTTATTATCGTTATAAATACAAATTTTTGTACGATAAAATTTTGTGAGTAAACGTTATAATTGTGAAAGAATTTTTGTTTCTTTGATGAATTCTTCTTTGAATCATGTGACTAATCATTGACAGATGTAACACACGTGCATTCGATTTTGTTTATAGCGTTTATCTCAACTTTGAAGACATATTGATGTGGTTATCAATGCGTAAGATTATAATGACTGCGAATCACAAAGCCGTGTAGATTCTTACGTAATATACTGTGGACTACCGCAATCATTAGCTGAATATCCTGTCTCATTTCTTTCAACATTTTTAATGATTAGTGACATTCAGGAAGTAGAATAGTTTCTTGTTTATTAAAATAATAAATAATAACTACAAAATACCAGACAGACGTTTGTGGGATAAAAATTTTTCAAAGTAAAAATGGGAGAAAATTAATTTCGAAAGCAAAAACGGAACGCCCAATACACCCGCGGATTGATTCTCCCTGTTCCATTTTTGCTCAGAGAATTCATTATCTCCCATTTTTACTTTGAATAATTTTTACCCCACTTTTACAAACGAAGTATTTTTATCCTCTTTTTACTTTCAGCCGTATAAATTTTCCATTACTGATGAAAAGAGAAACATTTCTGTAAAAATACCTGGTATTTAAAAATTTTTACTATACTGGCAGGAACGAATTGACTTTGACTAGAACGAATTTGAAAATGTGAATTGTTTTATAGAAATTCAAAGAGTGTTCTAGTTTGTTGACAAATGTTATTTAAATCATGTGCTGCATACGTAAACAGGAGCTAAGTAAAAAAATTATCACTTTTTTATTTCAGAGGTCTGAAAATCTGTTTTTCTTTCATCACGTGCTGCGTTTATGTACACCGTGGATTATGCGTTTATATAACGTCACATATAAGAAACAAAATATTGTCGAGAATATTTTTCATCTTCTCAACTAATATCGCATCAATCCCTTTGATAATTTAAAGCAAGTATATTTTATTATAATATTAGAAAGAATTGTAGTAAATAATTAATCCAAGTCATTTTTAAATTTTAATTAGTCCCGTATGATCAAAGGCATGTAAAGAAAAAAAATTCCTCTCTACTCATCTACAGAACATTTTTTTTGCCAATATTGATGGTCTGTTGGTAGTGTATATGTCTACCCTTTCATAAAAAGTGAAGCATCAAATCAATCGTACTCTGGGGTGTAAAATATGACAGAATCAACCCTATATTTATCGTCTTATGCGACATGTGGAAGTAAGTGTTGAAAGTGCCATAAAGAGTACATATTATTGGTCCTTTGAAAAGTCAAAAAGAGAGGCTGGTTATTTTTATGCTCACTCGAGATGAATGTAGATTTCATAATAAAATATTTAATAAGAACTCAGAAGACTTTAAGTTAATTTAAACTTTTTGCTCACATAAAATATGATGGACATAAAATGTTTTAAACATGGAATTCGTGAGCATAAATCTACACTGAATAAACTAAATTCTTGACTGCAGTATCCCTCATTCTCAGATGACTTTCAAGAGATCTTATTATAAAATATTTGACATTGACAAGAGCAAAGGAATTTCACGGTTTGTGCGTTCGCTTCTCTTTCCTTTTAGTCCAAATCTGGTTTCCCCAAGAGAAGAAGATTTTCTGTTCGTATTTCGTATGTCTCCCAAGCAAATTTAATGTTCAGAATGTAGTTCGCAGACAAAACTCTCAAGCAAGCTATACTATAATACAAGTATGTATTATACAAGTATGTATTATAGTATAGCAAGTATGTATACCACTATTTTCTCCATTTCCTTTGATATTTGAGGGATTTTTTCCCATTTCTCTCAAACATTTGCCTGCTGACACATTTTTTTCAGATCCGTAAACATTGAGACAGATAATGCTATCCATATCTCTCGAATCGGAAACTTGACATCAGTAGTAGATAAATTGAATTTTTAAACTTGGAGCAGAATTTTTCACCTCTAGTAAGCAGAAACAATTTATGTTCGACATACTTTCGGAAACCAGATCCGCCAGGGAACACTTTTGCTATTCACCTGGGATCAAGACCGATACAAAGCCTTATATCTCTGCAAAGTTTTAATAATGCACAAATGTCGATGTCTCTAGTAGGTTTAAAGCTATATGGGAAAAGAGCTTTGTCACGTGTACATCGTAACGCTTGTGTTGTATAAAATAGCACGAATACTGTTGGTTCTTCCGACTTGAATTTTATATAGACAGCTCCCTGACGTCGCATCTTTTAACTACAACCTTCTTTTTCTCACATTGTGAACTAAAGTAATGGTCGTGTGGAGAAGCCTCGATGGCATAGACAACCCAGCCTTGAAAATTATCAGGAAAAGTGAGTCCCTTGAGATTTTCTCGCGACTTAACTTGAGCGCTGCATCTAGAAGTTATTAAACATTTTTCATCAGAGTACTTTTTTTTAATATTAATAAATATTTCCATACTAGATTTTTAAAATATTTTTATTTTCATTTTTCTTTATGATGATTGAATAAATCGCTATAATAAAGTATATCAATTTCATTACTATACACACGTGTCTGGATAACAAAATAAGTAAACGATATACATGTGCGTTTTACACTTGTTATGCGACACTACGAATCTGTAATGACCCCGACCTTATACGTTAGAACCTCGAGTCGAGAAAGTCAACCATAAAACCTTCGCGTTTCGATTACAAAAGCTGCTAACTGAAGACGACGTACTTGCCAAAGCGTGACAAGTATTTCAATCGATTCTGCGCAATCATTTATTAACGTTGGATCTCTAATCAGTGCAAAATCATTCATTCATATAATTGATTAATTGATCGTTTCACTGAACCAGACAAATATTGTTTAGTAAAAAACAAAGTTTCTTTAAACGTATTTAACAAAAATTTTATCACATATTACAATAATTTCGCGAACTTAAACTGGCTACTAAAATCAGACATTTGAAATTCTGGCGTTGCCCGGGATCAAAAGGATTGTCCAGAAATGTCTATACATTATCACTGATTCTAAAGAATTTTGAGGGCTTTTAGTGTATTTTTCAAGAGTTTCTGTTTCAAGGCATTTACCACCAAGTCGTCAAAAATTAAAAAAGGAACGAAAAAAATTCACAAGTGCTTCCAAAATATCTTTAAAAATCCTCAAAACAAATTTTTAACGCCCTGTAAAATTTGGTTTCATGGGTGTGGACGGTTATTTGGAACACACATACATATATATATTTTTTTTTCCGCTTTATATACATAGATGTCAATGAATGCTGAACCATTTGAATGAAGGCCATTAGCAATAATCGATGAAAGGATTAGAGGAAGTAAAATTAAAGCTGAACTTACCGCAGATTGGAGACAATGATACTATATCTGCCCTCGATGCTGACCCACCCTACATTTTGGAGGAGCATTCCCGTGATGAGCATACCAATAAGTGCAGGAAGGGTGGTTAGAGAAATCAGCCACCCTCCAAAGTGTGCGGCAATACAAAGGGCAGCCAAACCGAAAAGAGGATGTCCTGGTGCTGCATCTTCTCCGATAATCGAGTACACGATGCCCCAGAGTAAAAGGCCCAAAAGGAAGAGACACAGGATTCTAGCAAATTTTCTATAGGTAGGGCAGAAAGGCTGTGGACACGCTCTTCTCCATCCAGCTGGCTCCCATGATGGTGTGTCATCTCGACCGTGACAGCGAGCACAAAATAAGTAGAGCCACGATCTGAAATCCGACGAATCTTCATCAATCTCTGAGCTTTTTCATCGCGGGTTCGTCGAGATCTTTCGAGTGCTTCCTCGTAGACTCTCGTACGATTTATCAACCGCGATTAAATTCAAATTATTACCTACAAAAGTTTGTTGTATTTTCAACCCGTGCTTAGAATTTAAGACATATTTAATTGAGTTAATCGACGTCGATTTATAAATCAAAATCAATTGCCATATTGTACATATATTATATTTTATATTTATTTTAAATGGCTAACTTTACTTTAGACTTTAAAACCTCGGGACAAATTTGTCCCTTGTTTACTATAATAATAAAAATAATTAAAGATTTTAAACATATTAACTTAAATACTGTTTGTCAATCATTTTTAAAATGATTATTGAGAATTTTGTCCTATCAAAAAATCACTAATTTGACATTTCAATAAGAATCTGAAATTTGAAATTCAAGTCACTGGTTAAAAAATACATATAAACAAACAGTACAGTAATTTCCTTTTCACAATAATTATTGTATAAGTATTAGTGCTTAGAGAGCATTAGTACGAATTTCAAGAAGCAACAGAATATGTACAAGTAGGTGTAAATATAGCGGAAATGATTACTACATATTTTATGTGGGAAATCTTAGTGAACACGATAGGAAGTGTACACTCAGTTTGAAGGTTCTTTCCTTTCGCACCTATTACAAAATTCTAGGAAGTGAAATGTTTTTTAACTTTAAAGTGTATTTATCTATAAATTAATTCAAAGAATTTATATCACTGAAGAGATAATTATTGACAAACAATTACACATAAAGCAATTTAGAATCACATACTACATTTAGATCTTGTTATAATACTTTATTACTCTTGAAAAATGCTCAGAAAAGTTCGAAAAAATGTATAAAATAGATATTGCAAATTCATAGTACATATATAATGTTTGGTAGAATGCACGTGGTGTTTCCTTGTACAAGGTTCTTGTACTATACCTTACATGATTTCATTGAGTATTCTCTTCATAGGGAAATCGTTATTGACCGAACTGAATTTTTCATGTAGTTATATAGCCTCAAAATGATCGATACATTCACATTCAAGTACGTTGCCCTCGTGTTTAGTTTTAATTCACAGTAATTATTTTAATAATATTTGATGATTGGAAAAATTTGTCAAAATGCACCGTCAAATATTAAATCTTCAGCAAAAATAAAAAATCTATTGATGCTAATTCTCATTTTACAAAATAAATTATAAAGTGCTATTTCACTTTATATAATAATACGTAATCAGTGCATAACTTGTTTCTAGATAAGTTTGAAAGATGATTAATCAATTATTTTGAAGAATCTATAATAATCAGTTCCTATCTGAGTGACCTAAAATCGTCAGATTTCAAAAATAAACAAATTGAAATTCTGTAAATCACATGAAATAATTGATACGCGTTTGTAAACACAGAGATTCTCTTTTGATAGAACACGATCAGGTATGCGATTAGTTGCTTTTCACGTGACCACGAATAATGTGATAATCCCGTTTATACTTAAATTTCATTAAATCACATAGTTTTCTTTAAATGAAAGATGAAATATTACTTTCTAGAGTAAATAAATAAACGTGCAGGTTGATACATTGATTCATTTCATTAGTCTTTTACACATTCACGAAAAATTAAAACAAAAAATGGAAATAATATTATAGAGTTAAAAGCGATTGTTGTTACAAAAGCAGATTTTAAATGTGAAGATACAGTGCAAACCAAAAGTGAAACAAAAAATCAGCCTTAGAGAAATAAATTCTACTCTAGAATCTGACACAAGCACTTTGCCTGAAAGATCCTAGACTTTTCGGTGAAATAAGTGAAAAACTTCCTCCTGAACACGATTTGGAGGAATTTGGCATCGCCAGTGGCATCGAATTCAGATACCTATCAGACAGGTCCAGCAAAATCTCCTGCACACTTGTCGATGGGAAAGAGGAGGAGATTCAGAATAAAACAACTCACCTCTCGAGCTCCTCGGAGTATTCGACTTTGTCTCGGATTGAGCTGGATAAACTAAACGCAGACTTCTTCCTGCCATTGAGTCTACCGTTCTCCTGGTCGAACTTGTACTGAGGTATATTTTCCACACTGCCGCAGTGGCTACCGTGGTGTAAAATCGACTTTTTTCTAGTAGGCTCGGAATGCTCGGAACTTCCACTAATGCGCCTATGGTTATGGTGATCGAAGGCCGGGTTGTCCACCCCGATAATATCACTGATTGAAACTCGTCTCTTCATCAGATCTTCAGGTCTCGTCCTCCCGATTTCGTTCTCCATTTCGACTATCACCGATCACGCACTACCTATAACTCTCGATGGTCACGAGTCGTCTGCACGTCACCACCTGTTTTCTTTTCTGATCTCCTCCTAATGTCTTTAGACGATATCTTTCCACAAGTGACGTCTCTTACACCTTAGCTTACTTTTCCACCTATAAAAACCTTTCAATTAACTTCCCTTATCTGCTCTCCTTTTTTATTTTGTGTAAATTATTTCAAAGAACCAATCAAAGGGAAAAGGGTTGAAAAAGACAAGTATAAAAAAAAGGATTCTCTCCTCGTTGTCATTTCCTTCTTGGACTTGTTCACTTCTTGGACTTGTTCACTTATTGGTCCTTTCTTTAAGATCTCACTTGCAGGATGTCTTGAAGCTTACTGATCGTGGAAAAATTCCCTCTCATGATGAATACGCGGCTCTCGTTGACCACTAAACGGCGTAGAGATTTGCACTATTGATGCAGAGAGGCAAAATGAACGCTGATGGCGACGCCGCGCCGGCCGTAATTATTATCGCGATACAGGATGGGCAGTTGACAGTCCGGACGGGCCTCTCCCACGTGCCCTTATACGTCAGGCTATATATTTCACACCGCGTGAATCGGGACGTTTCACTCGCGCTCTAATTCAACATAATCAGGGGTCAAACAGAAAAGTGTTAAATCAAACACACCTCAGCCACTGAACACTAAACAGCTACTTTCTTGCAACACCTTTTTATTCCACCTGTTTACACTTGTGCAATTTCTCAGTTGCATCTTAATTATTATGTACTCAATTATTGCCGTTACTAACACGTTTATTATATTTATTATATTTGTTATATTTATTACGTGAAATTTGTGATTTGTTAACAGAAGTTCTAATTTGACGTAAATTTGTGTATGATGTGCTTCCAAATAATCTTGACGTGAGAACGAAGAACGTGTGTTCAGTTCAAGTAGCGAGTGATGGACTGAATGATATCTGATAATCCCTCGCCAGAAAGTCTATTGAGCAGAAAAAGATCTGAAGCATATCGACAGCTCGCATCAGTTACAACGATCAACGCTTATAGATACAATTAATTCGCACAATCATCCGTCAATTAACAAAACTACGAATATATGTTCGGACGCTATTTATTGTCTCGATCATTTCCGCAAATTAATGTGTTCTAAAAGCCACTTTACAGTCATGAAAAAGTACGATTTTTCTTTCAAAAAGTGCAGTCACTTTTTGAACAAAATATTGATATATTGTAAACAATTTTAGAAATTTTGTCTTATACTGTTAAAATCTACTTCTTAATTAGATACATAATTTTTACATTCTCATCAGAGAATGTATTATCTTGAGAATAAATTAATGTTGATATTTTCATCCATTCTCTTGTGTAAATAATCTATAATTCATTCTTGAATACTCACTATGTATATGTGTACACAAATGTTTATATATACGTAAATAGCTATAAACAAGTTTTGGACTCTCACCAAAACACATCACCTCGTATTTGAAATATCAGTAAATTATCCTGTTGTGTAATTGAATTATCAGATTCAATGACATTTCCTTCAAATCGATGATACGAATTTTTTAATGCAACTACATAAAGCAATCATTGAAGTCGCGGATTTCATGACTACAGTAATTTCAAGCTTGCGACTATCTATGTGCTTCGAGATTCATATCTTGATTATCGTTTATCTCCTCTACCAATAGTTAAATTACAAATTACCCTAATTGCTAATTTATCAGAGTGATAGGATTAATCAGGACTGCAGTACGAGGTTTATTATTAGGCTATTATTTACGTCTAAAGAAGAATTACTCTTGAAGTGACATCACCAGTTGCAACTTTTTTTTACAATATTTTCATTTGTAATCAGTGAATTTTGAATTCATGCTCAAGTCTTTAGGTTTCTTCAAAATTTCAAAGAAGGAATTCCCAAATATGCACTTCCAATGAATCGAATGTATGTACGTATATTTTACGTGTGCAGAATTAAAAATTTGAAAGTGTGAAGACTCCCTGAATGTCGCCTAACAATTTCTTGATTTCAAACCATCGTTCATCGAGTATTCTGAACTCATCTCCGTCGAAAATCTCCCACCTTATGTAGAAAGGAGAAGAGGGAAAGAGGTCCGAGGTCAGGGTATTGGAATTGCAAATAATTCTCTACAGCCGCTAGCTTCAATCTAGCTATACATCAAGAAGTGGAGCTTTTTACAAATACGGTCTCTGCCCTTTTAGAACCATGTGAACGTAAAATCCAAATATGTATTTAAATTAGGCTCACTTTGTTAGGAAACAACTACAAAGACTGTTCTTCACCTTAAGAGGAAACTAAATAAAACGCTTTTTTTAGGATCAATAACATAATGTTTCAGATATGTATTACGTTACACATACTCAACTTCAATCACGTGAAATCAACGATAACGACCTCGTTGGATACTGAAACGTGCAATTAACTCCCTGGCATTTAATTTAACTCATTCAAAAGTTTAGAAATTAATTAAGATATTTACTGCATGTGTCAGCAGTAATTTTCTGCTAGCGACTAGATAAAACTGTTATAATAAATAAATTGCCGTATTAATGTGTTGTCGACTTCTTGATATTAAAAGAAATGTTGCGTTACATAAAGTGCTGCAGTTGAAATATTTTATAAGAGAATGGACCTGGATTATATTTGTAAATTGAAGTGATAATTTTTATGGATCAAATTATTCTGACCTTAGCTCTTCTGCCATGTTTAAAATTCCACATTGAATATCGTGAGAAAATTCCTGGATTATTATTATAGCCTGAAAGCTGTATATTATAGCCTGATCAGTATTCGATCATTTAAATATTTAAATACCTCAATTCATCTCCTAGTCTTCGCGAAGAACTTGAACCTCTTTCAAGACGATTTATATACCTTAGAATTGAAGATTTGCAAATAGAAAAGTACTTAAAATTTATTTGAATCCACAGCAAGCATTGAACATCTATCTTAATCTAAAATCTACACACGAAAGGCACTTTATCTCTTTAAGAGGTAACTAGGTCAAAAAAATTAAGCTACTGTATCTTGCAAAATAGATTTTCACGTACAAGATTTTTCGCTAAACTCACCTCCAATCCATTTCATAAGATAATTATCTCACAAAAGAATCATTTTCCCCACTTTATGTATTATGTCACAATCAAAAAATTGGGACGGAATAAATATATGAAATCAGTTCACAATGCATGTGCTCAAAATTACTCAATTGCCGCAAAATTGAAAATTCAACAGACAGAGCAATTGAAATAATTTTTGTTTGAAAGGGTCATTACAAGATGATATATCCGAGGCCTTGAACTACTCTTATGGAGAAGCTTAACGAGGGGATTTTAGCTTGCGTAAATCTGTAAATTTGTGATAATTGGTTGTCAGAAATGTCCTGTTTGTTTAAGTGTAAAACGTAAATAATAAAACGAGTAGAAGACACGTTCGAGGTGTCGACCGAGAAGGTACTGCTGGTAGTTATGCTGCTACCGGCCAATTAGTTCTCATTATCTCTCTCCGACCAGCACTTTTGCACTTGCATCCGGAATAATTCAGTTTCATGCTGCACTGCATAGCTCGGATTTCTAGATTGTCTTGAAGTTGTAACGTCCTGCAGGTGATCGAAATTTACGTTCCTCGATCTCGGAAATTGAACCCATTTTCCAGTTTAGCTTTTATTAATTTGTGTGACCCACTTTAAGAAACATTTCAAGGTGAATACGCACGTAACGTGTGTTCTAATTACATAGGTACTTCATGTACCCATCGACCATCATCGGTAATGATAATAATGTAATGTAGGTAATTTTTCTGGGTGTAGGTGGGAAACCTGAAAGTGTTTGTATTTGATTAAACTTAAAAAAAAAAAGAAATCGACTTGTTTCTATGCAACCAACCAAGTCAAAAGTCCTTTTTTATCTTATGCTCGTTAAAAGCTTTTATATCGTGAAAGCAGTCCAGTAGTCATTTTTATGTGAAAAAAAAAGTAGACTCTATCAGACGACAGCAGAAAACTTTTTAAACGCTACTGTTAACGTTCGCAAACCCTTTAGTCGACGCGACGGTTGGAAATCCGCCGAACGCTGAACTTACTTGATTCGGATTCGAGGCCAACGAAGAGAAAAATTCGAACATTGGTGCGCCATTCTGCACGTACAGTTTGGAGAGTGGCAGAAAAACGGGAAGTTGCAAGGAACAAGGGGAGATGAAAAATTGCTAAATTATCTCACACTTCCTAAAGAATTCTTTCTCTCCACTCATACTTTAAAGTCCAATTTTGATTGACTCTACTCAGACAGAAATTTAGAAATGCTCTGTAAAGAAAGTGTACGTTTATGTTCAACATTCACTCTTTTCTTATTATACTTTCTTTTTTAAATTAAAATCTTTTTTTAAAAAAAATCTCTCTCTAAAAAGCGAACATTACTAGAAAAACAGAAAGAAATGTTTAAAATGAAAGGAATGTGTAAAAACTCATTTTTTATCTCAATTATTTCAACCAACATTCCTAAAGTCATATTACCTTGAACAACTCTACTTCCTGAATTAATATCTCCGGTTATATTACTCAGGAATTCATATTAATTAAAAAATATAAAATTGTCAATCAATAGCTGCAGAAAATGTGAAACTACGCACACATTTACTCATATTATCAATAATATATATATATTCGCACTATTCATTAGATCTCTTCTTCGGCATTGTTTTGATGCTGGAACTAGAAACAATATTTATCTTTAATTATACCGAACGCATTATTTGCGGGCGTTAATTAAAAATCAATTTCTATCAGCACTTTACATATACTGCAGTTTTGCTATAGCGCACAGTTCGTTAGAAGCGATACTTCGAGCGCAAAAAGAGTAGAATATTATTTACTGCGCGAGCTTATTTATAACGTGCATAAAAGATATCGCGCTTGAAAATTGTCTGCACAATGGAGAAAAATCACAGCAGTCATATCGCTTACATTACGTGAGTTTCTGACATTTCCAATCGACAGCTGCTGGGAATGATCAAAAAGTATCGGTAGTAATATATAAATCGACTCGAATAAATGACCTGAAAGGGCTTGAGATATCCCCCAACGCGTTGCAGTCGGGTCGTGAATTCAATCGTAAAAGTCACATGCTCGTAAGACTTTTTCCACAGTAATAAATTAGCGGAAAACTAGCTTAACGCACGCAGTCAATCCTAAACCCTATTAAATTCAAAGGCTAACTTATTCTGAATAAAAGAGCTTTACTAGATTCGAAATGATTGTTTTTAACTATGTACATTATTTTAACTATGCTTTTGGACAGGTATATATAGAGTCAGCACATGGCTGACTCTGATTGCCGTTTTCTACTTGAGACGTACGACCCAGTGATATAAATGCATTTTTCTTCACTAAATTTTTAAACGTAGTAAGTTTGATATTAAAATGTGAAATGTGCGTGCGTAGACCATCTCGAGAAGGCATCCAGCAATTAAGCAAAAGTTGGGCGAGTCGTGAATTCAAATGATCCACCTGACGCAAATACTCTAATAATACAGGCTAGATCAGTTGCTCCGCCATATTTCACAATCACTTCTAAACGATTTACAATCCTATGTGAATAATGACTGTTAGCACCTTCTCATAACTCAATAATTCTACAAACCCGTTCTTTTAAATTAGTCTGCAATATGCTATATCTCGCAGCGTTGTAGTTTCATTATAATTAAATCCGGCCTAAAATTATTCTCAGGAGGAAAGTTATAAGAGAGAAATTATTGTATATGTACATCAATATCGATATTTCTAAAAATTTAAGACTATAATAACGATCTAGGGAGAGAGAAGTAGCGTATAATAGTAGAATAGTAGAATAGTTGGTACATAAAAATAAAAATTCAAAAATGCGGATCTTGGTATGAATCCCATTTGATAGAAAAGAATTGTATTTCATTTTCAAGAAAAGTGAAAAGGTTACAGAAATTGATATACATTCGAGAATCCCTTTTATTTCTGGATCCTTGCGTCGAAAATATATGTATAAGACACATGTTCTAGCGAAGGGAAGCCGCAAATTTTGCTCGGATCGAAGTTGTCGGCTCTATTCCAATATTTTCCGCGTCATTTATCACAGTTTAGTAAGGAATAAATAATGTACTGAAGCCGCGAAATGAGCGACTTTTTTTCCCACCCGTTGGACAATTTTTCAACCGGTAGGTTGTGGATGAAGGACGATGAAAGCGAGATACATATATACATGTGAATGAGAAAAAGAGAGAGATGATCAGAAAATCCGCCAATTGTACAAATATCCACAAACATATATATCGAAAACCTGGATATACCAACACACAACAAACCTCCTCTGGTCGTCCCGGATTCAACCTCACCCTTGTGTAGTATCGGTCGAGTATTAGAGTGACAAATGGCAAGCTGCCCTTCTGGCTGCTTCTGTATCATGCTCGAGGGCCAGCACGGATTACCTACCAAACTCCATTCAGGATCAGTATGTGAGCACGTGAATTTTATTTATAAGCTCAAATCCGGAAGGCTTGCAATAAAAGAAGAAGATACTGATAAATCAAAAGTACGACAACCAACTAACGTAGCTTAAAATAAAAAATGTATCAATATCCAACATACCTTTCATCCAAATTGATAGCAAAAAATCTTAGTCTATTATCGCCATATATCAGGAACACCCCTTAACTCTCGAGACTCACCCTATCCTCTGCGATTACCCCCATCATTCAAAACTTGACCTATATCCCACTGAACTACTCCCAACTTTAAGAATCTCCCCTAATCCACAAGATGCACCCTATCCCTCGAGACTACCTCTATCCCACGGGGTTCGCACTATCCCTTGGGACTGTCCCCCTAATCCCTAACTGGCTTCACCTAACCACGGGACAGTCCTGTCTCTCAGAATCACCTTTATCCCACGGGATCTCCACTATCCCTCGTGACCTCTCCTGTCCCATGGGACAGCCCCTATCCCCAGTATCCCCTCTATTCTCGCTTCATCCCTCGAGATTCGTTTTTTTCCTCGAAACTTCCCTTATATTCTCTCATATTCCCCCCATAGCTCGGAACTGAATCTATCTGTCGGAAACCTCCATATCTCAAATAACAGATAAAATTTGAGACATAAATGTGTAAAAGGTCCTGAACTGGCCTCGATCACTTCGTCTAGATTAAACGGACTTGACACTCTTGACGAAGCCACTTCAGAGAATAATTGGACACCAGTCTGTCTTAAAATTTTTCTGTGGCTACTGGGACGCAGCAATTTTTTTTAATTTCCCGTTTTAGTAGATTGAAAAAGTTTTTGAATGGGGTTGAAAAGCCTTCTCTGAACTTTCATAGCAGAAAAATGAGATTCACTCGCATCGACGTTAGAAATGAAAATAACGAAAAATTTCGCATTTCAGAATATTATATTTATTTCAGAGAAAAAGTAATTAATTACGGTCGGAATGGGCAAGCACAGTTGTAAATATCAACCATAATTGTTTCTCTCACGCTTCTAATAGAGAAACTATATTTTTTAAAAATAAAACACATTTAATTTAATTAGTATATATTTAATTGAAATTCTTGAAACTGGAGTCATCCAGTTGGATTACTCCACTCTCGCAACAAGGCCTTTAATACTGTTTCACTTCTCGCCTTTTACGACCACTAAACTCTGAATTTTCATCTTCACCTTTATTGCACATAATGTTGTGTCGAATACGTTTTGCTTGTGACAGATAGTGATGTTTTATCACAAAACAAGTCCACCAACTAAATTTTGATAACTTTGGAGTTATTATTGCATTTTTATTACTTTTATGCTCTGATTTAAAAGTGAGAAAATGAAAGTTGAATATTGGCTGGTGTGCAGTTTTCAGTATCGGGAAAAACGAACAATAAGAGCTTTGAAATTGATTTCAAAGTGTGACAAGTATTGAGTTTTTTAGAGCTTGTATAGTTGAATATTTTACTTTTAACTGTCAGTAGAGTAGAAGCAGTATCATAATCGTAAATTATGAAAATATGCTCTAGAGATGATCTAAATCAGTGAAGTATTTTACTGGTCACGCATACAATGTAATTTATGATTCTCATTGCCACATTCAAGTAATCATACTTTTGAAGGCTTTCCTAATATCTCTCAATGTCTTCATAAATATTTTCCAGAATTATCCTTACATTTAAATTCTCAAAGGTGATACATAATAAAATTAAGAATTATAATTCTTTAGAGCTCATAACTCACGTAAAAAAAATGTTGAAATCCTCCTGAAGGCCTCACGCTCTTTTCTTAAACTGTAAATTTTAATTATAATTTTGAATTTTGCTATAATGTTATATGTCTACAGTATAACAATTATTTAATAAAAACCATAAAAATGTATCCACTTACTCCATTTTTAATATTTCCTAAAATTGAACGAGCGTATTCTATACCTACATTCTTCAAGTTTCATAATATTATGTTATGGAGCTAAATACAAAAATGAAAACGCAAACCATTGTTCTTGAAGACATTGTTTCACATAAAAGATGTTCATGTCCTGGAAATTCGAATAAAAGGAGAAAAATAAGAAAGAACTGAGTTGGTGCAGTTTACACAATAATAAGGAGAATCCAGAGATTTTTTGTTAAGTTGTACATTTAACACTCAAAAAATTTATGGCCGTTGTCACAGAAATGATATTGCATATAGGTACGCCCTAGCAAAAAGAGTTGGAATCCTCTCGCTGTTATTATTTGCACTGCGATTTTTCAGAAAAGAAGTGACGTGAAACAGAATTTATATATGACGGATGTACAAAGCAATAATTTATTGCAGGCTCTTGATTATTTCCACGTCCAATGCAAGATGTTGCGGACTTTATGCAGTCAACTATTGAACGATAAGTGCGGTTCGAGCAGGGAATAAATCCACTTGCTATTTTCACCTGCTGTTACTGATTGTAACATACTGCACTGCGTATATACAATCTATATAGCTTCTTGCGACGTGTAGGTATTTCCATTTTATCGGGATCCCAAGTATCTAACGACGGATTTCCTTTCGTAATATTCCCCCACTTTCTATCGACCTTCAGCAGTTTGAATTTCTTTTCTTTTCCTCGAAATCTTCCTATTCACATTTATTTTCCGACGACTTTTTAAATCATCTTATATGCTTCTCTCCAACAAAACATCTATACCCTGATTTCATTTCTCGAATAGAGAAGATACCACCGATAAAAGAAAACAAAATATTAACAGATTTCAGCAAACTTTTGGTCGTTTCAGCAAAAAGTTTTCTGCAGTCGTAAAACTCGAAAGCAGAAGAAGTAGTTACAGCCAAAGCTATGGTTACAAGAGCGATAACTTGTATCGGCGAAAAAGAAACTGGAAACAGAGAACTGATAACTGTCTTTTTAAATAATAAAGATACGGCACCAAAATAATTACCCTTCAAAGAGATTGGTAAACAATTATTTTCACTTAAAATGAACTTTTTGATATTCAAAATCCCGTGATTTTGAATCGTGAAAATAATTAGTTTACTTAACAAAACCATAGCTGTAAGCGAGTAAAGACTGTGTAGGAGATCCAGTTTGTAGATACCGGGCAAAACATTCTGAGACTTCCTGGGAGTCACTGGACTCTAATCCACTTTGTTAGCTGTAATGACACGCTCAGTTATTATCGAGTTAGCGAAGACTATAGAAGAACGTGGTTGGTGGATATCCGAACATCTAGAAAATTTTTCGAGAAAACTATGGAAATTAAGGCAGTAATTAATACATCATGTAAATTTTAATCAGGGCATTTTTTTCTGATAAATTTTCAAGTTTATAGCTTATTACCAACTTTTATGATTAAACGCACAAGGTGAATTTTAAGCTCAAATTATAAAATACGATTTTCACAAGTTCTCTCCTTATTTATATTTTGACTATATTTAAAACTTTTATATCGTTAATAAAATCGCTTTGATAACTCTGTTCAAATTCTGAATTCGTTATTAATTTTAATATAAAATTTTATGAAAAACTGGTAGATAAATATATATATATATATATACATATTTCATGAAGGATTTAATTTCAGTTTATATTTCTACAGTATCAATGAGTTTCAGTATTTTGATGACCCATTTCAATATTTAAAATATGTAGTTAAAAATTATATGATGTAATCCTACAATCCTATGAAATAATTTCCATGGAGACATGAAACACCAGCAATAGATATGTTTTTTCTGCATTTGAAAGCGAATTGTGGGTGATCAATTATAGTACTGGAAAACACACATATGATGTTGTGGACCAAATCGAGTTTCTACCCACTGGCTTCTGGTGTTATATTCGCAAAATTCAATTTACAGTTATGAAAGCTTCAGCAACATTGAACAGTAAATGACTGAAATTGATTCAACTATTAAATTACATAGTAATATTGAACTAGACTACAATTACATATAAACAAATCTATTTTTATATTCTGAAATGTATTTAAATTACAGAATCGAGAATTTATGATATTGGAGATAATATTTTATCAAGAAAATGATGATAATAAAAAGTTACATGACACAGTAAATGGCAGTAAAGTTTCACACAGAAGTGCTTGAATGGCTCTTTATAGCGGTATTTAATATTCATAACACCCGGGGGGGGGAGGGGCATGACCACTTATGGGCAACACTTTGAAACACATTTCAATGAATTATGAATTTGTATATTACATATATAGGTTGAGCATGGCAAAACAAAAAAAGATGTACGTTTTTTAATAAAAAAAAAAGAATAGAAAAGTATAGATGTAAAAAAATTGTTGCTTGAAAAATAAAATAAAAAGTTACATGAATTAATCCATTTAATTTCAGGAATTTAGTACTTTTATTAAATGCAAGTTCTCTTTCTGATTTAGATCTCCTCTCTATCAAAAAAGAAACCTTATTAAAAAATGTAAATTAGTATTCATAAATGGAATGAAGGAAAAAGTCGTAGTACATACTTTTGAAATTATTATGTAAACGAGTAAGTTGTAAGTGTAATGTGTCAGCGGACCAGCAGCATCCATTCGGTGCTAAGGGTGAAGTAGTTCATTTTCATCCGGTCACGAAGCAAACTGACTTTATGGCATGACTAATTATTATACTTCTGCCTGAGGCGATCTCGTTTGCTTGGCTCTCGAGAGGCCAGCACCCTATTAGCTTCGCGTCAACCCCAGTGCGACTGCAATGTCAATACTCTGTCATTTCTAACTCTTTTTCATGCACCATTATACGATTATAATATTAAATTTATATTTATTTACCACAGTAAATCGTGATTTTATCAATTTCCCTACAGACACTTTGGATATTCAGTAATTAAATTTTATTTTTTCGAGGAAACTAATTTCTTCATATCCATCCATTAGAAATTGTTGCACCAAATGTCAGAATATTCGAAATATTGGATATTAAAATCCAGTATGTATATGCTAGGAATTCAAGAAATTTTACTTTAACATATATGTCTTCTATTAAAATATGTCTGAAATATTTCTAGAATGTTAGATATGCCACTGAAATTTTCACAATAATTATTCAGAATATGTTAATGATTTTCAGTAGATTCCTGGAAGTTCTGAATAAAATGGTAAGAAATTCATAAAAGGATTTCCAGATTTAAAGAAAAAAGAATTTAAAAATGCTACAAAATTATAGCGAGAATATTTCAAAGATCTCTTCTATAGATGAAAGGCTGGTGACCTTTTGAAAAGATAAAAAAAATATTACCTGCTAAACGGCAAAATTTATATGGGATCATTTTTATGAAAGTGACTGGTTTTCACGAATGCTGAGATGGAGCTGACGTCACCGGAATTTCGATTGCCCTTTATAGCTGGTCCACAGAGGGAAAAGAGGAAAAGTTCCCTTGTGCAGTGTAACCCGGCCACTCATGTTAAAAGAAAGTTTAAAGGGAAAATATTCTGATAGTCACTTACCTTTTTATTTTCAAAATTGTCGCGTGAATTAAAATAATACTCTGTAATTGCAATGAAAAAGTCATAATGTATAAATGTAAACATAAACGTAAACGTAAACGTGTTTTATTAAAGAAATTTGAATGAATGAAAAAAACAAAGAAATTGAGAAAGAGAATATTGAGACCAAAGATGATGCTTTAAATAGTTTACGTCTTTATTAAACAAACTCCAACATTCGAAACATTGATAGACTCGTTTTTATGAGTACACGTGTGAATGCAGACACGTGTTTGTACGTGTATCTGTATATGCTTATACTAAATGTGTAACTCGTATATGTATATATGTAAAATGGTAACTGGGACATTCGTAACTTTGTGTTGGAGATGGATCACCAAAAGCCTGTGACCATTCGCCCAATTCCTTCTTCGCTCTTCGATTCGCTACACGTCTCCGAATCATCAAACAAAGTAACAGACAACAATAACGCAAGAAGCACAAAAATTTCTACCAACAAGAAGCTAACTTTAGATTTGAGGATCGGTTTCTCAATTATAATGTGGACGTAACACTCTCCTTGCCACAACCTTCTCTCAGTAGCTCATAATACAAACAATGATGCACAGACACTTGCGAATGAAACGACACGAGCGTCTTTCTTTCTAGTTAACCTACTTAAGAATGGCCCCTAGCACGAGTGTTTATTTTTACAGGGATGCTTACAATTAAAATTCTCCACATAGAAGCGATCCTCTCTATTTACAATTGCATGCATTGTGCGTATTTACGTATTAAATATTACGTATTCTCTCCACCGTTACGAACATAAAATTTTTGACCAAACTAAACTCAGTCTTAAAGTTCATTAGCATCATTCACTTCGACTTGAGCCAATTATCATATACAATACTAGGGAAATGACTTTCACTGTTTTTGATGTATGTACCTAGGAGTTGACTTGTAAGCACCCCTTGGAAAAAAATATATTAGGATGGATCCGCGCACTCCATTCACTCCACAACAATTATCCACAAAATTATTAATACATATGTATTTCGGCATAACCGCTTCACACAACTTCGATTTCACTTTCAGTAATATATAATTCATATATGATTCTGCACATCAAAGTACCACCATCAAGAGAAAAACCTTGGCTTCACTTCCTTCTCGCAATTGAAGGCAGAAGTTGCCGCGTCCAATTCCTCAAGTAATTCCGCTTGATGCTGAGATAATTGCCACCAGACGATGCGTGAATGGCCTTTTATCTCTTCCTGAGGTCACATCAATCCCACGTTAAATTCAGATAATGAATTCCATGTGTCTCCTTTACATCTAATTCCTCGATATCAACTCCATTAATCAAGCGATTGATTAGAAATAATGAATGGCACACTTCGATTTAACTTGCTTCAATTCTAACAAAGGTATCGGAGTTTTGTGGCAAAATAACTTTTAGTAACGAACATGAAGTTTCGATAGGTTTTAGAAGCATTTCTTCGAAAAGTTTTTATCACTATCTTGACTGGTGTCACCATCATCACACCGATATTTCTTGAATTTGAACTCGTTTCTTGGCACTTCCAGGAGTTCCGGGTTGTCTCAAAATTCCGGGACAAGCTAGAGCAGCGATGTTGGGAGCAGGAGCTTTTGGTGGTGGTGGAGGCTCCGGAAGACCATCATCAATATCGATATCATCATCATCGTCTCGAGCAACCGTAGCATCCACACAAGGTGATGGTGTTCTGGATCTCTGAGTACAAAGATTTCTGTTGTAAGTTGGAGGATCCATGAGTCTCTTTCCGCCAGGAGGTGGTGAGCACTGAAACTCCTGCAATTGCATCTCTAGTTCGTCAACAAGTTTTGTTTTGTGTGACGTAGGACTCGAAGATGGCGAGTCACTTAGAGCGAAGGTAGAAAGTCTGCGTTTGCTGGAGGTTTCGATTCCCGAGCAGCCAGCTTCCAGAAGCTCTTCCTTTTTCTTATCTCCAAATCCACCCAACCCTGAAGAAGATGAAGAGCTGCGATCACGTTGATGATAAATTCCCGCGAATATTAGGATGTTCAGAAGCAAGAGAAAGACTCCAACAGCGATGGTAACTGTTAAGGCAGTAGTGTAGCTTTGATAATGGCTCGAGGCTAATTTCCGAAGAAGATTATTAGGGCCTACTCCGAGATTCGATTGTTGAGTTTTGACGGTTGTTGGAATCATGGTTGTCGTGTTCGGCGTGCACTCGGTTGTCAAGATGGTGACAGGCATTGAAGGCTCAGTTGGTGATGGAACGGGAATAGGCGGGGCTGGAATCGGCAGTGCCATGGTTTGGGGTCGCACAGCTCCCTCGTATAAACTCGCACTTTCCATAAGATGATGGTGTCGCATGCTAACCTCGTACCCAGGACGATGTAATTGCGGAAGGAGATTCAACCAAAGACTCATCTTGTGTCCTCTGTAGTGTGATCGAATCTCTGTTGTGCGACCAACCTCAAGATAAAGTTGGTTTATGGCGTCATACGAATCCCAAAAGGGAGGACTGGTTGATGTGCCGTTCTCCACCCTGCTCATAGAACTAACTTTGTTAGGATCCCTGAAACAAGTAACGTGCAAATCTATTCAATAATTCAGTTTGAGGGATAGATAATAGTATGAAAATTATTTTCTCAGACGACAAAGGGGTAATATAATATATTCTGTGGGTAATATATGTATATATTATATAGGTACATTTAAATCTGATATAGATGATATTTTCAAATAAAATATACAATCTGAGAGTTGAATTACATCCATACTTTAATGAGGTCAGCACCGATTGTTGGAAAGGAGAGCACCGTTTTGGCGCAAATCGTCCACTGTGACATATTCGAATGCCAAATTGGCTAGCACCTACTGCAATACGTTATAGAATGCAACCACGAATTCTCGCTTCCACTTATTCAGAAAAGTTCTTAGTCAAACTAAGCTTGAATTTAATCCAAGAATCACACGAATCGTTATAGAATTTTCGAAGTGTTCTCATAACTTGATAAACATGCAAAAATGTTTACTACGAAATTAAAGTTTTTGAATTCGAATTTGAATTCGTGATAAAAGAAAAGGATAGTAATTTCTTTATATCTATGTATTTGTAAAATATAGGAAATTGTATTGCACGACGCTTTGAATTTATGATGATGCATTCATCGTTTATAGTTACGCAGTCGTCTGTCCCGTTGTGTCGTTTCAATTCCATCCTCAAATATTCCGATATTCATCGACTTTATGAACAACTAAGGCAAGGCACCACTCGCCAATTACTATGGAAACCGATGCTACGTCAACGCAATCGCAACTTTGGGAATTGCATGCCCTGGTGCTTCTCCAGGTAAGAGGATTCGTCGCTTCTGTAACTTTACTCTATGACTACCGCCGACCTCTTAATACTCGAATTACATCAGGCAATCTGAACTGGCACTTAAGTTCGACCAACTTTAAGTTGCAGAATTAACGTTGAGTTTGCGTAGATTCCCCGCGCGCCTAAACTTGGAGAGCGTATATGCCATCAGTTTCTAGAAAACCAATAATGACGTTAGCTTTCAAGTTTCAAAGATTATACCAGCGAATATCACCTTCCAAGATGGCCATCGTTCATATACTTTTCAAACTTCTTCCTATTCTTCAAAATTAATTTCTTCATCTAAACCCACGGAAGATAGAACATTTTTATTCATCATAACATTATTAAATTAAATAATGCAATCTGCAGGTGGTTATAACTTACTATTTTTTTTCATTCGAAAAAATTTCCAACATTCATCACTGTCTCATGTGTCAATATTATATTTCAAATACATAGTTTCTTATCGCAGCATATCTGTTCCATAATCTCAATCTGATATAGTTCTAGTCTGTATTATAGTGACTTTAACATATCGTATAAGAGCTGAATGTTAGTATGAGTTAGAAGTTTCCACAACTGAGTGCACTTCTAGAGATTAAGCGGTTACCTTTCTCTGTCTTCACCTTTCATCTAACTTCATTCCCTTGAATTCAACTTCCCTTCCTTTAGAGCCAGTAAATAACCAGTTCGCGTTTACTGTGCGTTACTTTGATTATGACTTCATTTACATTTATACAGCATTTTGAAATGGTCACATGTAAAACTAAAATTGCTATCTTTTAGATTTATGAAGTATATTCAGCTAATGGAAAATGATTGTAAGTGAAACTCCATGACGATAAATCCAAACTTGATCTTATGTATCTTAAATAATAAAGGGATATATATATATATATATATATATTTATTTATTTATATCTTCATTCTTAGTCCCTGTATTGTAAACATAAAAAAGTATAATAGAAAAACAGCTTATGCATTATAAATATTGCCTTCTTTTTGCTTTCAAAGTTTACATCCACATAATACACTTAGACTTTCAACTCAATTTTTCTCAGTCAGCCTGTTTTGCACCGTCATCATTTTTCTTCCTTCCGGATGCTTTGAAATATTGATCCGGAGGAATCAATCAAATTCAGGTGAAGGCTGATTACTCCACCTTTGGTAAATCCGGTTAACTGGGGCTCAAATATAAAATTTAGTCGAGACGTCATTAGGATTTAAAAAAAGTCGTCTTTAAAATTAAAACTATTGCTTTTACTTGCTTGCGTTGGAAGCGCACGTAAAATCAGATACTACATAAATTTCAAACAGTTTCATTTTAAGCTGCAGGATGTAGATGAATCTTTTAACAGTTGTCAACAGCACTATAAATTCTACTCGTAAATGTGTTATCGATTTTCATTGAACTTACCCGCCTCGTATGAAGTTTGAGAGATAGTGGACTAGCAACCTCGACAGATTTTCGTCAACCAGAGTGTAATTCCTGGCGATGAAATTGGACGAATCGCCTCTCAGAAGCGGAATTCCCAAGAGATAAGGTATTTCTTCACCCCTTCGACTTGGTTGATCGCCAGGTTGGAAATGAAGGAAGTATCCACGTCCACCTGAGGCTGAGTGTAGCAGAGCCAGTCTCAATAGAGGAGCAGATACCTGACCATCCCCAAGAAGCGAAAGAAGTCCTTCGCAAATAGTCAAGGGACTCTGTTCGCCTTTCTCCCAATCAGTGTACTCATTTCGAAGGGTGGAGTAAATCTCGTGCAGGTGATAGCGATAGGTATTTCGCACATAAGTACGAAGGATTCGATCCCGTCTTGTTTCATTGAAACCATTCTGCACAAAAAAAAATCAAAAACCACCCTTTAATATAGACAAAATGTTAAATATTTGGTACTATTGTATCTTTTTTGTATTTAAATATTATTAATAATTTTTCATGCAATGTTTTTAAGGATTTTAACGAAACTTCATAAGATTTTAAGTAATCTTAAGGAATTTAATGATATTTTAAAGGATTTAATAATATTTTAGGGGATTTTGAGTAATTGTAAGGAATTTCAAGGGATTTTACGAAATTTATATGGATTTTAGAGGATATTACGGAATCTTACGAGTATTTAACGAGATTTTGTGGGATTTTAAACAGTTTTAAGGGATATCAAGTGATGGGATTTTATTTGGCATTTACAACGCAAAAATGTTATTAAACATCTAGAGGTTATAAGTTTTGAGTGGCATTTACGTGCATTTTATAAACAAAAATATCCATTGAGATGGATGAACTTAGCAGAACCTTTGATAGTATTAAAATTCGGAAGACATTAATCAAAGAAAATAGTAATTCTGAGTCGAAGCTTTGCGATATACGGGTGATGGTCACATGCGGGATAATAATTGGCGAACATGTAGCTCAATGACAAGTATATAGACAAATAGCCACACAGAACTGTGGTCAAAGGACTAATAGTTGCTAATTTATCGGATCGATTTTAATTACTATTACTATTCATCAATTCAATCTAGAGTTTATTACCAATGGAGATTCATGCATAACACTATTTAGTCTAAACTGATTAAGTTTATTAAAATTTCTTGCTGTAAATAAAATTTCATATTTTAATATTATTTGTTTTAAAATAGTTTGTATCGCTTTATAGCGTAATCGTGTGCTTTCACGTGCTCATAAACACGATCCACTTACTTGTAAATCATCTTCCGACAAATCCAGCCACGCTTCAACGGATGTAAGTCCCATTATCAAATCACGATCACCGAACGTTGCAAATTCCGCGCCAGGTCCTGGTGTTAAGGGCATGAATCCAGTAGAAGATCCAGTAGGCTGATAATTCTATAGCGACAGACAAGACAATTTTTATAATTATTCACATGAATAATATTCGATTCTTGCATTTATAATTATAAAAATCAAGTGCCGTAATATTAGGTAGTAAAAAATCCTCGCGTAGCAAATAACTTCTCCCATCCACGTGATTACTGAGGATCTTTTTATGAGACAGTACATTTTTTGTGAATAAAAAATAAATAAAGTAAAATGAATGAAATGTAATTGGCTATAAATACTCTTCATTCCTTAGATTTAAAGATTATTAAAAAGAATAACTAACAACAAAACAAAACAGATTCACGTTCTATCAGGAGTATGTTGTTCAAGTTCATCAAGGACTTTTGTCCCTAAAGAGGCTTATGTATGTATGCTGCAAGGATCAACGTTTACGTCGGTCACACACAAACTACACGACGTAATGTCGGATTCAGAGACTCTATCCGTCAACCGGTTGTCCTTCCAATTAGCAAGCTCATCGATTCTCCGTCCATCCAAAATGCGAAAACCAATAGACTAGGGTTAAATGGATGACAGACAACAACACAGCAATATAGTATAAGACAGAATTCCTCTTCGGCAGACGATACCCAATCTTTGATTGCTATTGAATTAACCATGAAGATAAGATAACATAAATCTTAATTTTATGTTCTCTTTTCATGTCCTTGCAGAATAAAAATAATAAAGAAATGGTTTCTACTCGAGCAGTTTAATAAATTCAGAAAATGGTATTTTTTAAAGCACCATGATAATGAATTTTACCTGAGTTGGGGTTTGTGGCAAAACTGCTCCATCGACAAAAGGTGCGAAACCAGATGTGAATCGTGGTGGATCGAGTTGGATATCAAGAAGCTCCTCAAGATTATGGTGGCGAAGACATGGAGCAATATCATCAACTTCAACATCCCCAGGACAGCCTATCTTTTCAGCTACACGACGTTTCACCATGAGAGGTTCTCGTTGTACTGCCCAAGGCGATAAAGCCGATCCTCCAAGTAATATAACTCTTTGAATGAGTTCTGTAACAATCAGAAATAAAAGAACATCATTAGTAGATATTAGTGCAAAAAAATTCCTTCACGGGAAACTCAAAACCATTTTTTTTATAGACAATTAGTCCTTTTTCATCTTTATATCTCTTGTTCAGCAGTACTAGCTCGACAATTAACAAAAAATCCTTTGACAAACCCCAAAGTGACGCTTATAATTGTTGCAGTTTCCACGATAGATTGTTTCCGCCACCACTAGCACTCCTCTGACTCGACTTCCGTTGTCTGATCTCGAGATGCATATCCTACATGCATCCTATACAATGGTGTTTCCGAATTACATAAAGTATTTGAATTTTAAATTTCAATGAGCAAGTTGAGTAATGCCTGATGTTTTCAGGTTTAGATATTCCTCAGAGAGAATTATCGCATAGCTTTTTGCTACGGAGCATAAAAAGAGTGAAGCAAATGTGACTAACGATACAAAAATGTAAATATATAAGCGCTGAACGAAATATGCTTAAGTTCGTTTTTGTTTATTTTATGCAAAAGTGAAAAGAAATGCAATATTTTGTCTTTAAACATGTTTTTAATCATTTCCCGGCAACAAGCGCAAATTTATTGTTTTGATTAAGGAGAAGACAATGAATAAAGAGTAAAGATAATGTGTAATGGTAATGTGAAAATTAGTAAACTCATGTATACCATTAATAACAGAGCACTTCAAAACTCATAAAAGTTGAAGTAATAACACCTATGAAACATAATACGACCTCGCCAAGTAAAACTAGGATATAACTCTTGTAGCACAGCGTACTCAAGAAAACTGAAAATTAGGGGTCTATATCTCTCCGAAAAGCACTTATGCTAAGAGTATATCAAAAGAAAGAAAAACAGAAAAGTTCTTTTTTATGCTTTCATTTATATGAAAGCTTATATGTATAAGCTGCAAAATTATATTTAAAAATTTAATTTAAAAAATACCAGTAAAAATAATATAAAATAACGAGGGCTCTTATTATTTTAATAAAAGAGAGCTAATTAGATGTATTTTAAAGTAAAATATATTTACGAGGGTTTGTAATTAAACATAAAATAAAAAATTTAATTATAAAAAAAATTGCGTGATTAGACATGCTACTTTGTTGATATAAACATATAAACCAAATAATATTTTTAATTTTTTTTACATTAACGTTTTTAAATTTTCATATATCTTTGATAGCTTTCCTGCACGTACTTTTTGCTCACCTGAAACTGAAAATGTACGTAAAAGGGTAATGAATTTTACGAGTAAAGTAGCGAGAAAGAGGTTTATTACTACCCGATATTGCAATTTAGAGTGGCGATTTCACCGTAGTATAATATAGTGAATCTCTCAGCCCTGAATTGGGCCTAGCCAGATAGTCGCCACAGGAAAACGGCGTTAGAAAAACATCCAGTAAACATCCACATGACTGAATGGACACTGCAAGTGACAGTAAATAAACTTCGTTTACATTTATTTGCATCGTTAACATCCGAATGTTAATTTGAAACCAGCGTTTCAATTAATTTAAATGCTTACAGAATAAATCGTTACTGATAGTTTTTTTAATTTGTGTTTGATAAATTCTAAACAGGAAGTCACTTCCCAGAAAGTGAATTCTCGTAGGTTCAATTATTATTTTATTTTTCTGATCTACTTTTGTGCTATATATTATTGTGGTTCAAATCATCCAGAAGACTTTTTCAAGGATTGTGTATGAATCCTTTTACACCCCCACTGCTTTTCTTTGACGCTCTCTGAAGATAGTAAGGGTGCAGAACGTGTTCGACACCAGGGCTTCATGAAAAAGGCGGTAAGGACGCATCAAATGGTACAAGAACGAACGGTGGTGCATTGTGTCTCGGTAGTATAAGGTTCGTTAGCGGACAGAACGAGATGACAGTGGCACTGTCATGGTACGACAGCTCTCGAAAAAGCTTGTTAAGTCTCTAGTACCAGCTCCACACTGTACTCAAAATGCCACGAGCACATTCCGCGACACGAATTTCTTATTATTTCCCTGCCAAGAACTCTTCAACCTCCAAAAATCTCGAGCTTTTAAAATCTTAAAAACGAGCTAAGAAACTTCTGGACATCAAAAGGAAATAGTCTACAATATGAATAGTCTAGAAGGCTGTACAATACCAAGCAATTATTTTTAGATTCGATTAAACAATTTTACAAAAAAATATATTAGACCCTCTTTTTTTACCTATAAGGGGAAATTAAACTTTTTGAGTAATTCGGTTCCAAGAGAGTGTCAGTAATCCTTCAAAGCTTTTATAAAAATAGGAAAATAATTCAAACGATAAAATAGGAGTATCGAACTTCAAAATTTTCACTTCTAGCAACAGGTGAAGTTTCGATAAAAGTGGAAAGTGTCTGTCTCCTACACACGAAATGTGAAATTGACAAAAAATTCGGCATTCGAGCCTCGATGTTGACGTTTCCGACATACATCATTCTTATTGATTTCAATAAAAACACGGATATAAACCATCACAAATAAAAGCTTGAAGAACGGTTAGCGGGCGATTTTTCTCATATTACTTTTGTAACGTAACACAGACTTCTGAAATTTTGAAATGAGAGACTAAATAGCCGAGACGATAACAATGGAACCAGTGAAAGACTTAAATTAAATTGCATTATAAATAAAAAAGCTGAAATACGAAAATTTGCATGAGTGTGCATTTTTACAAACGCTGGCTGTCAATTCAGCGAGACATTTTTAAATTATTGGTGTTCCGTCAGCGTGGACCATATCGCGCTTCCACCCCGTCCATTATTTTCATTGCTGATATTTTTCGGAACGCGCAACAATGAAAACGGTTGCCTTGATCGAGTGCGCTTCGAATAATTCATGTTAAAAAATATACGTTAATAAATAGCGAATAAGCAAAGCGTTTGTAATAAAATATATAACGTGTCAGGCTAAACAAATTTGAAATCGTTTAACTGCCTTGATAGAAAAAATTTCATAAAACTCCATCCAGAATCTCAGTTTCACTCAAAGCACTAAAGATTCTTTTCAATCTTTGTATAAAACTTTCAAACGATAAAGTGGAAAACCCATAAACATAAAAGGTGAGGGATTTGGATAAGATTCTGATTATAGATTTCCATTCGGCCTTGAGGAATATCAGAGTACCATCTTTTACAATGACTTCCAGCAATTTAATTTAAAAACGAATACTCGATTCTTGCGGTCGCTGCGAAGAAAAAAGTGGAAGCAGAACACATTCGTTTAGACCCACTATGATGAAAACGGACGATTACCCTGCAATCTCTTGTTACACGAACCCCAGGTATTTTACACTAATTTCTCTCATAAATCTGCTTTTCTGTGAATGTACGTGCACGTGTAAGAAGTTAAGTCAGTTTGGAAAAGTTATTTTCCGCAACTGCTTCAAATACGAAATTATTCAAATGAGCACCATTAAAAAATATGGAATATATTTCAAATAGGTATATTTTTTATGTAAATATTGCTGGGACGTTTTTGAAGTATGTTTTTAATATAAAAATTACTTAATTACCTTTAGCCATAGGTGAAACTGCTAAAAAATTAGCCAAAGCGGCACCAGTTCCATATCCAAGTACTGCAACACGATTAGGGTCCCCGCCAAAAGCAGCTAAATTTTCTCTTAACCAGTGAAGCCCAGCCACCAAATCCATCAGACCGTAATTGCCTTGAGCACTTCCTTTTGTACCCGTTTTCAAAAATCCTGAAACACAAAAAAATATCTTCTTAAGAATGTACATGTATCATTTCCGAAATGACTTTGTGAAAGGATTTACAAGAAACATGATATATGAAAGGATTTAACCCAGGGAGAATAAGTGCGACATTTTTGCAAAAAATAGGATTATTAGCTATAAAAATAGGACAAATTCCCAAAAATATTGTAATAAAAATGTTCTTGTCATTTTTCAAATTTTGTTTTGCAATGTGAACGCCGAAAAGGCCCATTTAGCTGGAAATACAATTTTTTTCTATAGATATTTTTTAATCACTTCTTTACGTCTATCTGGTTTGGAAATTTTTTAAAATTATTACTTTATTAAAATATCTTTCATCACATGCCCTTAAGGGCGTTTAGTAGAAATTCAAATCTCTAAATTCGAATTTATTTTCAGGTAATCTCTTAATACTCTGGTAATTACTCTCTTTTGTAGAAGCAAGACAATGCTAGTATTTGCAGTATAAATTATCGGACCTCATAGAGAATGTGATTGTAATCAATTTTAATATGATAAGTGCTTGTCATTATAACATCAAATTCCATTAAATCAAAATGAACCCACTTCATTTGGTTAATCAGTGCTTGAATGGAAGTCTGGGATTTTCATGAAGAGCAAGTATATATTCAATTATTATACTATACATGTACTTTGAATTCGATTTAAAAATTCATTTCCTTTTATTAAATCAATATAAAAAATTAATAAAGAAATAAATATGCTCTTAATAAAATTCCCTGAATAAATTGTTTTATGATTATAAGGTTGTGCCAGGACACTCTTTAACTTTTGTTCATTGATCCACCCATTTATCGAATTTCTGGATTTCATTCAAAATTAAAACCGAGCTTAAAAACAATACCTTTCCTCAAAAGCTATTCTTGGAATTAATAATAAGCCTTTCTTTGAAGTCTTTTGCATGACAATCGTTAAGTTTTAAACAGTTTCCCGCATTATTTAAATTCCCTAAGAGACAAGCAAATTAAAGTAGTGGAGGAAGTTGAGAAAGAATTATTAAGAAATTAAATATAAGTGAGATTGGCTTTGTCTTTCTGCGAAAATTTAACTTTTTTTATTAACCCCAATTGATTACAAGCTTTAAAGGTCGTGCATTAAGTTCGCCAAGCTCATTAAGCTCGTGCTTCTTTGAGGCCGTTGAAGAGAAGCCCTTGGCACGCGAACTCTTTGAAGTATAGAACAAGAGTCGCGCTAAACGAAGTTAAGTTAATGTGATTGTGTCATTATATGAGTGAAAAATACTTCATACTCTTAAATTTTTTTTTGCAAAACGCACACTTATCGCGCGTCTCGAGGTGCATCTTGCAGAAATCGTAATATTTCAATCTTTATTATTTATTATTTATGACAAAATATATGTTTCGCATAACGATATCCTTCCTGCAGAATTTCAACACTATTTTCAAACGCTTCGAGGAAAAATGTAAAAGAAAAGTGCTCAGAAAAACTCAACTTACGAATACATGGTCTAAGCAAAAAATTCGCCGAAAATCTAAACATGCAATATATTTCAAAATCTTTCCGCAACATGTTCGCAATATTGCGATATTGCAATACTCTTGCGTGAAACTCATTATACATAAGGGAAAAAATTCGTGCAAAAAAATTCGACATCTATGCAGAATGAATATTCTGCATGATGCAAAGAGAAACGAAAGTTATAAAAAAAGTTTATACCCTTTCATTTTACTTCTTTAGTCTCTTTTTATGATTTAAAATTCTATTGTATCATAAAGCATTTTTTTATTAACCATCCCTGTGATAGATGATTCATGATTCTTCTTCAGACTTATTGATGCAAAGTTCATGTGTGCTTTCAGAGTGACAAAAGAGGAAAGAAAAATACGAGAGAAAAACGTCTCGTTAAGCAGAACCTGAATCGACGGTACACATAGAGATGGTGGCTTCGAGTGCCGCGTATATAAATAGGTACACGTCAAAAGAAAAAGAAAAAATAAAATGAATCGCTCTTCACTGCAGCTTTCACTACCGAAGCGATATCAGATAACGCCTAAGGCTTTGTTTCACTTCAGATAAAAACACTCAGGAAACGGGTTCATTATAGTAGTTATAAAAAAATATAAATGTCGATTGTTTTAACGAAAATTGATTCTTTTCTTTTATACACGAAAGAAATTTGTTTCGGGAAATTTCCGGAAATTCGTACTTAAGTCTCAGATACGAGAAAAGTTTTTTTATTGTTCAAACGTACCCAACTAGATAAATACTGAACGATTTCGGGAATAACTTCTTCGAGAAGCAATTGAAGAATTCAGAAACAGTTTCAGAAAAATCGAGGACTGAGTGAAAAAAACAATTATTTAGAAGAAAATTATTTAGAATAGTTCACTTAACCTCGAAACTTGAAAATACGCGATATCAAAATATAGAATAGATAGATGTCGAGCCACTATCACAAGTTCATGGAATTTCATGAAGATCAAACGCAAAATTATTCAAAGCATTAACGAATAAAAAGAGTTTGTATAATAAAAAAAAAACTTATTCCTGGGAACAGCTGTACGTATAAGTGCGAATTAACTTCCAAGCGTAAAGTGTACAAATTTTGAACATGGAATTTAATGTACATGAAGATGTAATTGTTTAACGAACATTCATTGTTACGCTATATCTGCTTTTAAAAGTTAAGTACTACTTAAATGAAACTATGATTATATTCCATTACATTTACAGATGAAATGATACGATTATGGAATGTGTTTACAAAACTCTCTACTTAAAATCGTCCATACATATTTCAAAAGCGAGATTTCGACTATAATTATTATTAAAGAAGATTAATCACAGAGGTCTACAGTACAGTCCCTAGTTTTAAAAATTGTTCTTTATGTCATTTTCTATATTCCTGCTTTTTTTTCATCGCTGAAACATGGTTTTACTCGGTGCATAAAGCAGGTACTTAAAAATTCAATAAGAAAAGCTGTGTGCAGTGAAGTGTGGTTCCTGTGGTTTGACATTGAACCTCTTCAAAGAGAATGAACTAAACAACACCCTTTCCGGTGAATTCACGGGGAAGATTAGCTCTTAAAATATTCACTGGACGATTAACCGGAACTTAAAACCATCCAAATATAGCTTGTATAAACGACGACAGAAGCTCGGGTCAGGTAGCACCTTTTGCCGGAACACCTCTTTTTTAAAGATAAAAGAAATGACTTTTCCACAACCACGTGATGGGTTTTTTAATGAGTGACCATTCATGTCTGCCGTGAATTTTTTTCAACTTCACAAGAAGATGATCTAAAGAGATGTTCTAAGACCTCTAAGGACTCTTTACAACTATACGGAACGTTCATTTCAGATATAATAATGCATTCAACTGAATGTCTAATGATTCTTGAAAACTCTCAACATTTAACAATCCAAAATGAAAATAAAAAGGAAATATATGAGACATCATAATAATTCACAACATGTACCATATATATCATATTCCCACAAAAACGAGTCTCCAGAACTCTGTATATGAATCAAATGAGGAGAACTTTTTGTGATGATGGATGAGAACTTTGGGACTGATGTAATTGTTGAAGGAAATCTTAGCTCGAAGATCGATAGACCTGTCGAGGCGACATACGAAATTGGATGGAAACCAGCAAACTCTCTTGCCGAAGTTTATGGAAACTGATTTTCAACATCGCCGAGAACTCGATCTTGTGCCGGTATTGCGTTCCTTGACTCAAGTTCTCCGTATTTCTGAATGTTTCGCATACCAATTTATATATAGGACGTCAAGAAAAGAAAAAGAAAACACCTTTTTAACTTTACTTTGAAAATCAGAAATTATAAATGTATCTGGAACATAATTTAAATGTTTTAGAAAATATTGCGTAAATAAAATAATTTGTTGCCGAATTGAATAATATTCTTGCACTTAAAATAGAAGAGGAAAACTTTAAAGTTGCGAAATCATTATCGAGAGGAAACTGATAACTGCATCGAATGGAATTCTACTACAGCTTAACTTGGAAACGATATCGTTAACTTTAACTTCCTTTAGATATCACGAAAACCAGAATAGAACTCGCAAAGATCCTTACTGACTCTAACTACATTGTTATTGTTACAACAATCGTGAACTGAATGAAAACACGCCTGTGGCTAGTTCAGAACTGCGATATACAAGTAATTGACCGATTTGGATTT
This sequence comes from Synergus gifuensis, assembly GCA_904066015.1. NCBI lineage: Eukaryota > Metazoa > Arthropoda > Insecta > Hymenoptera > Cynipidae > Synergus > Synergus gifuensis. The sequence continues at coordinate 247,319 of CAJFCO010000113.1, read as the reverse complement.
AATATATAGCCCCAAAAGCAGAAAGTCATGAAAATAAATGTTGATCATTCAGAGAATCGTTTATATAGTAACATTATTAAAACTTTATTTTAAATATGCAATTCAAGTTATTCTTGCTGCATCGAAATATCAGGAGCTTAATTTTTCCACACAAATATTCATATGACATTTAAGAGCTTTATTTTTAAACTTACCCAAAATTCCGAGACGAAAATTGATGGTAACAACAATGAGTTTTCCATGAGCAGCAAGAGCGCTTCCATCCAAAGGATTCCCGGCACCCCATGTAAAGGAATCGCCATGAACAAGCAATAATGCTGGAAGCGGACCCTGAGTGACACCTGAAATATGAAAGCGAATTGTTTTTCAATTGCCGATTGTGTTAATTTAGTTTAAATAAGAAATAGCGAATGAATATATAAATTATTATCACATGATATAATATCGCTGTAGAGCAATATCGTTATAATAGCGCTGTATAGCGCAATATACATAGCGAGAAGCATGTACACGAGTTTTTAACCGGATGTCCGCGTACTCATGATAAGCGGACCAGCTTCTCTTGCCCAGATTTTCCAGCTTCGACTTTCACGCTTTCCTAAAACAATCGTCTGCTCTTATACGCGTGAAATGTGCATTCAAGTAAGTAAAGAACAAAGTTTGTTGGTAACTTTCATAAAGCGAAATGGAATTATGAGCTAAAAAGTCTTCAAATTTGTATATATGTACATCTCTTGACATTCGAATAATATTAGTTATGCAACAATATCTGAGACTGCATTCTAAGATTTTACTCCGACAGTTTTAAGATTTTGGCTGACTAAACTATGATATGTACTACTGAAACTTCCCTTTACTCCCTGACAATTTGGCTGACTACACAGTGACCAATACTACTGCAAATCTTGTCTAACCTAACAATTATCTAACTACACATTGATCCGTACTACTGAAAATAACCCATCTCTTCCTAATGGCTGACTAAAGTATTTACCTGTGCTACTGAAGTCTCTTTTTGCAACTTATTTCAATGCAGATGGAAAGTAAAATTAATTTAATTACTTGAAGATTAAAATAATACTCGCTTAATGATGGGACCAGTCTGCGGAAAAATAAATTGGGAAGCAGAAATTTTAGGTTTCCTGATGGTTACGGATGAACAAGCTGGTTTCCCAATTCACTGCACGAGCCAATCAATAAAAGTAATTGAAATTAGTGTTGCTTCAGTTGAATTAAAATCCAGGAAACTGAGGAAATGAATTCATCCTTTGCCAATTTAATTATTAGATTCATTTCCAGCTAATGAAAATTATTTTTAATATCTTTCGAATTTTCGAAGATTAAATGCACAAATAGATAGTTGCGAATAGACTTAATGCATTATATTCTCATGAGATTCACATAATTACTGAAATATCTCGCAGAAGGTTTTATTAAATCTCTACATGATGAATTATAGCAAAACTATTGCAGAACTATAATTTGAGAGTTCCAACTGATCGAGCTTTATACAATCACAAGTACACTTGCAGCATCCTTTACGAGTCCGTGTTCACACGAAAACTATGACAAATTGCGATTTGCCCGTGTATTTGAGAATAACCTGAATCCTAACGATCTATAGTACATGATTAATCGTGGCAATTAATATTCAGAACTCCCTATTGTGGTATCGCATGCTTATGCGCAGCCACTCAATTTTCGTTCAAACATTACTCACATTTGCATGCTTTTATAATAAAATAATCCTTTATCACTCTTCTCATGAAATAAATGTAAAAAGATACTCTCAATTATAACGACGACATTTCTTTTTTCACTGCAAATTAGTAAACATTAACTTTTTATATATAGCACGCTTATATATGTATAATAAATCACCTTGTTTTTTTGAATATTTGTTTAAAACAATTCATGCTCATAACCATAACAATCCATAACACTCGTATCTAATTGATATTCATTTTAAGTTTTATCAAAATATGCTAAACGCTCCTCATCCTTTATACATAAGAAGCCCATCCATATCACTACCCTATGAATCGTGAATTCCAGAATTCGGGAAAAAAACAATGCCTTCTAGTATAACTCGCCCGAGTGTGGATACCGTTTCTCACATTTTTACCCTGAAGAAACTCAAATATGATTTTTCCTTCAGCAGAACGAGTCATATCTGACAATAAATCACCTTTAAGAGGGTTTGCGTGTTGCCTCGGACAACTACGACTATCTAATCCGCCCGTGGCTTTTTAGGTGACTGTTGGGTACACGGCAACAATCGAGAAGGCGGAATCTTTTGTCTTCCGGAATATTAACGTGGCAATTTTTCTTCCTATGTGCCAGGGAAATGTAATTTTCTGCCTTATTTCGAAACCGGACCCTCCTCCTAAAATGTCACCAACATGAGTTTTTGCTTGCAAAGCGATTTATTTTATGAGATGGACAGAAAGTCGCTTGGGTATGCATTTCTCGTGCACAAATTAAAATATTCGTGTATTATTTTAATCTTATCGTCCATATTTTTATGGACCGTTATGTTAATCTCTTCTCGCTGCTGGAGAAAACAAAATCTTAACTCAGCATTGGCTGTGACTCCATAAAATGAGAATGAAAAATATCTTTTTCGATACAATTATAAATAACTTAAAATCTGCTAAAATGTTTAAATTATCCAGGGAAATATCAAAGTTGTGTACCCCTCGATAAAGTATAATGCTTTTAAAAGTAGATCGGTGTAAAAGCATATCCTAAAATTGATGAAACGTCTTTTTATAAGTTTAGAGCAGTTTTCGCAATTCTTCAAAAAAGTTTGATGAGAAAGTTCCCTTTTCTAAAGTCTGTATTAATAGCCTCGCTTTACTTACAGCTGATAGAACCGCGTGGGCTCACACATTCTCGTTTCTTGTCAGGTAATACATGATCATCGCTAAACGGCCATCAAGCCTCGGTTGGAAGTGAGAAGCGACGAGACGAAACGTCCACCTGTTGCGAAGACTGACATTCTGTCCCTCGGAAAATGCTCGACCGGACCTAGGTATGTCAACTAAGCCACAATTTTTCTCTAAATTCTCTAAAACTTTACGACATAACTCTGCTTTGTTTAATCGTTTTCCAGTACAGTTAGCGATGTCAAATGAATTATTTTCTGAAAATAAAACGTAACTTTGACTATTTTGAAATAATAAGGAAGTAAGGTACCTGAATTAAAAATTTAAGTACATTATTTGGATGTTACATTAAGTTCACAGGTATTTAACACGAAGTAAAATTAGAAAAATCATTCGAGTATGAATGTGACTCGATTTGGATATTCTCAGCTATATATAGGGTAGGTAAAGTGAGAATCGAGAGAGAAGTTTGAGAAAGCAATTGGGTCTGGCAGATGTACCGTGAACTTGCACATTGTGGATAGCTCAACTGTCTTGAATAACTATCCGACTTTGGTCAATTGTATTTTAATTAAATTAACTCATGCAATTGTCTACAGCACATAGTCTACTCCAGTCTTCTAACTGAACTATTTTCCCATTCAACTCAAGTACACTCTACATCTACAAATATTTACCAAACAAAACTAAGAAAATTACCAAACTACCATCTATTTCTATCATCTAACATTTCCTCATAGAGGAATTGTTTTGTAATCGTAACAATTTAAAATTTTCATATTTCATAATTTCAAATTAATCTTATGTGAGAAAAGAAAATATTTCTTATATCGACACGAGTTAAATGACCTATAGAGGTTAATATTAGAGATCAATTGATTCATTCTTCCTAAGTTTAATTTTCTACTTAAATATGTAAAATATAACGCTCTTTCCAAGCACTTTTTTCAACACGTCTCTCTGATCATAAATTATATTAATTACGCCATGCGCCTACTTTATGTCCCTCTGAGATTAAAAGATTCATGCAATTATCCAAGTTTTGATGATTATGTATAGGGCTCTGACTTTGCCAGTAACTTGCGAGTACTCGGACGCGGTACCCGATCTCACGAGTAGTACCCGAACACCGGAGTAAACTATTTAAAATTTAAACAGTTTATCCAAAGTTGACCCGAGTACGCGAGTAATAATAGAATTATTATTATTACTCGTGATCTTACGTATTCGGGAACCCGAGTACCTGAGTAAATATACAATTACCCGTCAAGAAGCTATAGTTCTAATTAGGTATTTACATAAATCCGATTAAGTCACAGACATTATTAGTGAGAGAATGCTATAAGGCAATGAAAGCGAGCAAATGACACTAATTGCAAGTCGGAGAAGACTATATCTGGTACTATAGCTGTCGAGCGAATCCGTTCTAATGGCAGAAAGCGAGTGTACCGGAGTCGATATTTCCAGTCTGTTGACCTAATCGTCGTCGTAAGATCGTGGATAGCTGTGCACAGGAATCTCTTCAACGAGAAGGGGCGTCTTACTTAAGGTATGTGATTGCCAGATAAGAGGTACATGCAAGTGACTTGGAATTGAGTTTAGCCGCGGATCCCAGCAAGGATCCGCGAATATATAGAGGGAGAATATAGAGCTATCTGAGCTTGTCTCTCTGATGAACGACAGGTATTGGTTTTGTCATTATCAGACACCTCGTAATCCAGTTTTAGTAACGTAATCTTCAATAAGTAACAATTCAAAAGAAGATAAAGAAAAAGGAAAAGAAATTTGAATCCTTACCAGCCATTTCAGTTTTTGAACTTTAATTCGTTGAAAGAGGCTCCTTCTTAACGAGAGCATCTCACCAAAGCTCGGAAACGAAAGCAACGTCTCAAGAGTTCAAAAAAGTAAGAGAGTAAAGGAAGTAGCAGGATAACTAAGTACTGTACTGGACTAATGCAGGAAAAAAGCCTTGCTCTTCGAGTTACGAAATTTCTATTTTAAATATTCAACGCCAACTTTTCACACTTTTGACTCGAGAAAACCCTTTCTTTTCAATTACAAACAGCGAAATCTCGATAAAAGCATTTTAAGAAGTTAAGTTGTTTATAAAGTATTCGCTATGACATATTACATATATGTAAATATACTATATATATATAAAAAAAATATATACAACTTGAATAGCATTTTTCAGTCTCAAGTTTAACGAACCTAAAAGCTAGTAAAAAGGTTTCCTTGCTATAAAAGGTAGTTGTCCATACAAAAAATGACCTCATATCCAGTTCTTTGTTCGCTCGATAAAGAATGGTAGTAAAGTGGTTATTTCTGAAAAATTGACTTTGATGTTACAAAAATGTTCAGAAATTTTACCTAACAGACGTATAGAGATTTATCTCATTATCTCCTAATTGCATTATCTATACGAGGTTTATTACTTACATTTGCTAAATTAATTTCTTTAAATTAATCAATAGATCAGGAAATGCGAAGTTGTATTTTTTCCTTTGCTTCCTCTTCTTTCTTCCTTTTCCGGATAAAACGTTGATACAACACGAGTCCACCTCAATCCCACGGTGCTTGCAGTAATTTAATATTTAAACTGCAATGCACTACGGAATTGTCGGGAAAACGTGTCTTCTCTGAGTTAAGAAAATGTGGCGAATACAGAGAAAAAGATTTATTTGAATTAAAAATAGCATTTTGAAGAAATCACAGTTAAAAATCCGACGGTCAAGCAACAGCTAACCTGCTTTCTCCAATGAAAAATTCAATCCTATCCACCCAGGGGGCTGCTTCTTTCTTAATAAAAACGTAAAACTAACAGATACACCGACATTTATCCCTAAACACATGGCCAGTAAATTTTATACGACAATATTGTTCTACACAGATTCGAATTTCAAGTTATTTAACTTCGAGAACAAGTTTTAGAGGAAACTAATTTCAAAAAAAGGAAAGCAATGCTTCAGAATTATGATTGCATTTAAATCCTAAGTTTCAGTATAAATAAAAGAGAGTAAAGTGCTCTTCTCGGGCGGAGCACACCTTTTTGTAGAAAATAAAAGAAGTTAGAAAACTTCATGTGAATAAATCTTAATATAGAACGCAATAAATAAAATTTTTGGATCTTGCTAGTGACGCTTCATATACTTCGAATTAAAAATTATTTTTACGAACTTTTGTGTTCGGAAAACAAACAAATAAACTGGCAATATAAGTTTTTCTTTATTTTCCCATTTAAATGCAAAAATATTTGAAAATCAGACTTCAGGATGAAAATAGACAAAGGGGTTCAGTAGATAGTGTCTGTTTTAGTCAGCCAAAAGAAAACGCGAATCTCATGAACCATAAAAGTGATTCGTGTTTCGTAGAACTTTTTATATGTATAATAATTTTTATGGCAGATTAAAGATGAAAGCTTACTGAATTTGCATAAGTCATGATTGCATAAGTCTGAACCGTGATATTTTATTTCCAACATTTATACCATGTAAGCTTTAAGCACTTTGATATTCAATTTCTCAAACCTTTTTATACGCATTTTTTTAATATTTGAAGGCAAGACAATTTTCTGCCTGTTGGTAATCCTTTGCAAATTAAATGCTCATTTTTTTCTGCACTGAATACAAGCACAATTTTAATCCAACCGAAGCGACGGATCACACAGTTGATATTTGCACGCTTAATATCAAGAAGAGATCCACCGTAGAAGGATTTTTTTTCTCATATCCTACCAATCTTTCTCCTCTCTCACAGTCACTCCCCCGAGAGTACTACTAGTGTAGGTGACTCGAACCTGAACATAGTATTCGGTCTCAACTTTTCTTTTTCAGCTTTTGCTAGTCTCTGAACTTAAGAAAAGAATAAAAATTGTCTCGATTGTAAAGAATTCAATTCTTTTTCATATTTAGAGAAATAATAATTTCTAATAATAAATCCTTTTTCTTGGCAACTGCGAAATATAAATTATGGCCGAGATCGTAAAATTCACCATCATCTCCCCATTTCCATGGAAATGAGGCTGATCGAAATTTGATTTCGCGATTCTGATCAAAATCTCTATTGCAATAAAAGTTTTCATATGGCTGATAACTTCAGTTCTATTCGATATCTCCATTAGCCATTAAGCAGAATAAAATTTAACAAAAAATCCAAATTGCAATATCTATTCCATATTGACGTAAATCACAAAAGCAGAAATCGAAAAATCATTTTTGACGTCGAATATTGAAGAATAATTTCGCGTTCACTTCATCTCATTTCTGGACGTGATCGAGAACGTAAAATACCTTTCGAAATCCGATTACTAGTTCCAACAACTGACATTAAATCCACACAGAATCATTTCAAGTGGAAATTGAGTTACAAAAGTCGTTCATTTTGATTGAGACGAATTTATTTAAACTCGTCGCGTATTCAATATTATTATAGCCAATATTATTATAAATAGTCTTCCAGAAATATTTAAATATGCTAAAAATATTAGTGGTTAAGTTTTTCAAGAATAGAAATTACCACAAATAATATATTTTAAATGCGATATTCATCTCAGTGAATTGATAATCATTATGACGTGCCCTTGACATTATAATCAACGTACAATGTATGTGATTTTGCATCATGTAGATTATCATGAGAATTATGTGATGGAATCCTTACTATAAATGACTAAAATAACGTAACTACGTATCTCACAATTTCTCAATTGAAATTGGAGCATCAACTTGTCTAAACACTCATCCAGAACTCTTTCTAGATCCCTACAAATTAAACCCATGTAAAATTACAGATTGAAAGCAACACAGGATCTTAAAAAAGGATCTCCCTCGTGGAAAATTGTATACCCTGACAAAAATTTCCATATCAATCCGAATGAATTCGGCCAACCTGAATCAATCCGGTGAATCCGAATCTATCCGAACTTTCAATCACAATGAACCCGATCAATTCAAATTCTTTCAGAATGATTCATTTTTATCAATTTATCTTTTACAAAGTTTGCTAAAATAATATGTGAACTCCTTTACACACTATACAGCTGAAAAATGTTAAAAACAAAATAAATATTAACTTATGAAATGATGACTCACCATGTGGAGGTTTGGGAACGTACAAGTTGAGATAGAGGCAGTCTTCACTTTGATTGGCTAGGATCGGGGCGATCTTCTCAAGGTAGAGTCGCCTGCTTCTGGGTAACTTGGGATCAGGTTTTGGTGGTTTCTGGGGGCAAGCGGGGGGCATGGTGTCCGCGAGTTTGGTTCCTCGCCAGGGTGTTGGAGTGACCGGCGGCATGTACCGCAAAGAGCCAAGGGGTGGAGTAGCATAAGGTACGCCACAATAAACCTCGATCGCGGACGTTCTAGCCACGATTCCGCGCAACTCTCCGTATCTCGTCTTAACCACTCTAGTGCTATATTTCTGCCCACTAGTGAGGGCTTCCGCCCTACCAGGCCACCAATGTCCAAACAGCAATACAAGGAACATGCAAGACAATGCCAGCGATCTAAATCGATTCTTTCCTTCTTTTCGCATTCTCTTATTCTCGCTAGTTTCTCTCGTAAATCCATCCTCTTTAAAACTCGAAACCTCTGCAGTGCTTTCCTTAGTCGCGACGATTTCCTCAGTTGCGAAGATTTGCTCAGCTGCAAAGATTTTCTCTGTTGCGACAATTTCACTGTTCCTTTTTCCCCCTCGTTTCTCAATCCTAGAATGACCCTCGACCTCCGTCTCGGCTTTTCCACTCCGAGTAATTCCTTTTTTGATTCCTTTTTCGATTCTTCTTCCAGCCCCGGATTTTTCGGCGAAGTGATCCTGATAGCCAGAGCCGTCCTTCTCCGTATCATCCAAGTCCTCGTGGGATCCATCATCCCTCTGTTTCCCACCGGTCGAAAGCTGCTTCGTCTTCGTCCCTGCAGAAGATCGGACCCTGCCCTCCGTACTATCCAGGATAGGGAGCTGACTCTGCTCAGCGGGAGCAGCCAAGAATATTTTCCTCCTTTTCCTCGAGGTTGCGGTGGAGGGCGTCCGCATCGCGTCACGCCGCCGCGGGCTGGCCCCTCCGGGCCCCGCATCTGTGGTGCCCTCCTGCCCCCGGAAAGCTTCCTTCCAGGCAACAGGACCCGATCCCGGGGCCCAGGTGATCCCCTCCTTCCTCGTTCTTTGAGGCTATCCCTTCCTCAACAGTTCTTTCACGAAAACTTTGACACGCCGTTGTCGTTCCTGTCGCGCAACTACCTCTCAGTTCCATCCTCGAGTACTCTCCAGCACCTCCTCAACTCTACAGCCGACGTCGACGCCGCTAATGTCGCGATCGTGCTCGAGACCTCACCACTGGATAATCTTGCGGGAGTCATCGGCAAGTCATTCGAGGCACTTTACGAAACTGCTGACGCTCCGATTCTTAATTCCATTCTTCAATTCCTCTTCCTTCTGTATCCTTATTTTGGTGTATTGATCATTCTGCTGCAACAGCTATTGAGAGCCAATTAAATTTAATTATAAAATGTTAGACAGTCGAATTTCATTATTGCTCTCTTTAAACACGCTGAGTCTAAACATGGTTCAACCTAAAGGTATATGCACTGTAAATATTCTTTCTAATTTTGAAAATAGATTGTTTTTATATTTTTTACGAACCGTAAAACGAGCCGTAGAAACAATCTATTTTCGAAATAAGAAAGAAAATTTACAGTGGAAGCACTTTTGGGTTAAATTATATTAAATATCACCGTGTAGTATGTATATAAAATACTCTAAAAAAAAATATCTAGTGGTCAGTCTTTAGACCTAAATTTTAGCATAGATGATGTCAGTAACTGGGAATGATGACTGACTCGATGAGATCACGGAAGTACCTTCAAGTGCGGCTAGCACATGGTTGAATGGCCGTTCGTGATTTTCGCTTAGTCTTCTTTTCCGCTAGGTTTAACTAATCTCAAGCGAGAAGTTTAACGCCGAGGATGACTAGACAGAATACATGATATCGAATTTAAACTGGGTAACCGGCTCCAGTTCCGGCTTTTCGAAATTGAAACCTCTTATAGTATTGAGTTTGTCAGGCATTACTTGAAGGCTTATTATGAGAGTTAGGCTAACCGGCTTTGTGAGTTAAGGGGTGAACTCAGGGTCCTCCTTTGGGATGTGGGATTTCGATATCTATAAAGGTCCAAGTAATCGCCAATTCCATGAAAAATTGACGTTGTTGGTGGACTAAATAAAGGTTCTTAAATCTGTATAATCTTTTCAACCAAGAAGGTGAAAAAGCGATGTTTGGTGCAATAAAAATCTACAAAATACAGCTTTAGAAATGGGGATGCTAATAAAACATCATTAGAGAAGGTGTCGCCGTGTGCAGCAATGCATTTGCACTAATTGCTCTAGTTCACCAAATTAAAATTCATCAAAACCTAGCTTCCTCCTATATTCTAACTCGTCAACGAATACTCTTGAAAAAATTTCAGCAAGCTCTATTCATTCGTTCGAAGTGCTAGGGGAATTGATCAATAAAAAAAAAAAAAAATAAGAGTGTCACTGAAAGATGAATTATACTCCGATTCTTAACTTGTCAAGTGGAAATCAGCAAGACTTAAGTGCTTGTAGTTGTCGACCCTTCGATAGGGAAGTTCTCGCTATCGAGACGAGTTTCGAACTAGGAAAGAGGATCAAAGTGTCAACGGATTATAAGTTCGGTCGATAACGATAATGAGAAAGGAAGCGAAGCCAATCTTGATAAAAGATTAGTCTATGACCATAATACAACCAAAAAGGGTATCTAAATCATTGAATTACTCTAAACAGGGAATTGGACATTCTCTACTGTCTGGAATGTTCATAGGTCTTGTTGTAGTACGTATGCTATTTCACTTTATGACTACAATAACTATACTCTTCATGAATTAATTCAAGATGTTATGTAAACCCTTTACCGTTAAACTGACAGTCGAACTCTAGAGTTGGATGGCCAGCAAATCCACTTGTCTAACTGCGCCAATTGCTTGTGTTGGCGTGACAATCGCTATATGTGTCAAGTACCTGAAGTACCACATAGTGTGAAGAACATCTACACAAAGTTGTGCGAAAAATTAGCCAGAACAAGTGAAGCTAAATGGTGCTAATGGTTTAAAGTCAACTAATTAGTTTCTAATTGTTAGAGTAGTTATTTGCAGAATTTCTTCCACAAAGAGAAATAGAGTGCAAAAGAGAATATTAATACACTGATACCTCTCATTAATGTTTGATAGCTCTTGATCTTTAACTATGCAATATTGAAATTCGACCTGCTTCAAGTTAAGATTGATGAACCTACATTGATCTGTAACCTCAATATTGGCAGTTGAGTTGAAAGCCGGAGATGTTCATTGAATAGTTCACAAGCGTCGAACACTATCACGATCTTCTCATTTAGCACTAAGTCACATTGCCTTATCTTGAAAACTCGAAACTGTCACAACTCAAGAATGTGATAACCACGTCCTATCACTGTCCCATCACTTCCAATCATAAAGTGGTCAGTTCATCCCGGGAAAGTCGTATTTAATCCACTGCATCCTCTTTTACAACCAGACGATCCTGCACGTCGAAAGCTCAAGATTCCCTGCACCCTATTTCTCTTCACTCGTGCATTCACACGTACTTCCACTCGAGCCGGCGAGCCTAACAGCCCCTCTGGCTCTATTCGATTTCAAATAAGAAATGCAAGCAGCAGTATTATAATTTCCTTTTACTTGAGTAATACCACTTCCATCAGCAATACTTCTTTCATCAACTAGACTCCGTTTCTCTTCTTTTACTTTGATAATAAGCTCGCTAGTTTCCGTAGAGTTGGGGTTAAAAGCCGGTTGGGAAACGGTATCATCAGAAGTTGATGGAAGTGGGAAATTTTACATTTTTCAAGAATGAAAAAGAGTTGGCATAGTACCAACAACAGAGCTGCACCAACAGTCCACCAGTCCAGCAGCCCAAGAAGAGAACTGCAGACGAAAACGTGGTGTCCGACGAGCGTCCCGGGCTATACTGGCTGTACTGGCGCGCAAGGGTCAGCCCCGTGGCCCCGTGGTGGTGCCGATGTTGCTGCTGCTGCTGTTGCTGCTGCTGCTGCTGGAGGATGGTCCGGCTCTCGAGAAAACCGAGGCTAAAGAGCGCAGAAGCCGACAGTTTCATTCCCGACTACAGCCTGGTCGATAACACCACGGCAACCCCCGGGTTTCCTCTCCCACACCCTTCCAACCCCATATACACTCTCATCTCTTTCTCGTACTTCTTCCTCTATCTTTCCTCTTCCTCACTCTGTCTTTCTTCCTCTCGAGCGTACCCTCGTATCGGTACTAGGACTCTTTGTCGGAGCAAACCACCCCCGCCGATCTGCACCCACACCGATAGATCTAAGCTGTCTGTACACTCTACACGAATGAAAACACACACAACAGTTGCTTGAACAGTGTACACGTGCGTTCTGCACACGCATATGCAAAGCCATCGTGCAGCTAGCTTAGAACTCTTCACGATCGGCGTATCCTGAATCCTCTCGGTTTCCATAACTTATATCGGCTTTTCAAAGTATAAAGGTGCATTAGGTAGAGTGAAATAAATAAAGATGAATGGTAAATTAAGAATTTCTCTTCATAAGAATGAGGAAGATTTATTTACTATAAATGTTTATGGTAAATCTTCAAATATGCAGGTCTTAAATCAGAAGAGGATGATGAGATAAATGCTCCACTTGTCTTTTCGAATTAGAAGCAAAATGAGGGTGTTTACTGACCTGGAAAGCTAACGAATACAGGAAATTTTACGTGAGATTGTGAGGTTTTGGTTATATTCCAAAAAAATACCTACTACAAAAGTATTTGGTATGAGGCAAATTAGATTTAAACTAATATAAGCTAAAACTATTTTCCAGAATGTTTTTAGCCATTTTTTATTTTACGCAGGACTACAGGATAATGTATCATCGCGTCGACGAAATTCGAATGATTGTCCCATTGTTCTGGAGAAACTATTCAAATGGACAATTGTAATTTGCAATTCGAGAGATCTAGATCTGCTTTCGTGTCAGCGTAACCCTTCCAAAGAGTGATTTAAATCGATCAGGGTTAATGGAAAGGTGAATTGGGTCCACACTTGATCGAATGAATAATATATCCATGACTTGTCAACAATGGTCATGATAATATACATACTTATTTTTTTCCATAACAGTAATACAGAAACTTTGTACTCATCATATACAAATATAATTATTATTTTAGCTACGGAAAGCATTGTGCAATAATAAAATCAATTTTACAGTAATGATTGAATCTTATACGACCTAAACGAACAAGAAACAAAAATAATTTCATATAGAAGAGTTGATATAAAGGAATCATGTTGGTATAAAGTACTTGAAAATAAATAAAATGAATTGCATAACAAACGATTAAAACAGCTTGGTCAATATTTTCTGATATCTCTCCTAATGCTTAAAAAAATATAGACTTTGTTTTCTTATTTCTTAAATTTCCTCTTGTGTTTATTCGCATAAAGTTTATCATCGATTCTAGGTCGACATTGCACTTACTTAATGGTCACGTCAGAGTCACGTATTGGTTGACCACGCAAAGGGTTCCATCAAGGGCATAGTGCGTTTCGAGGAAGATTATCAGGTCATAATACGACAAGTGAGCAAACTGACTAACAAGGCAGAAAGGCAGAGATCCTAAGTCTAAATGGATGAAGCTGATCAAGCTTTTAGCAATGAGCAAGAAATTTGACTCTTGAGACAACACTATGTGTGCTACTACCAATTTCCAAATGCCAAAGTAAAAGATCTACGGAATAAAGAAATTATACTATCATTATCTTATTGACTTAATAAAGTTGAGGGAAATGATCTGAAGAAAACATAATACGCGAAGAAACCCTCTTGTGAAATCTGACTCTGAAAGTAAAACCATATTGACTTTAAGATTAAAAAACAATCCCATAAACTCGATAGAAATTAAATCGCAGTCCTTGATGTCGTCATAATCTTCTTCATATTATTCATTAGATTTTTTTTAAATTTTGAACAGAACAAACTAAGAACAGAAAAATCAGTCACAATACCATATAGTAGGAATTAATTTGTTTACGTGATATATGAAAGCTTTTCCTTCAATCTCTGGGAAGATATATGAAAGGATCTGAATGATGAGAATAACGATCCCTTTCTTCTGTCCTTTGTGTATTTGGTGAAATATGTTTCCCATCTTCTTTTATTCTACAGATATTTCCATGTGTGTAATATATGGGAATGTATATCTGTAAATAATAGCAGTTACATTGTTTGTGCCATTCATAACTGCTCACGAGACAGAAGCATTCATAAAATTGATTTTGATTTGAGAGAGCATTCGCAGTCCAACATGCATGTAGCGTTAGTATAGTTATCATAGCTGCGATTAAACTCATGGTATTTCCCGCTTGCAACAATTCCGGTCGTTGACATAACGCAACCGATAAATTTGCCAAACATTATCACCCGCATAATATTCCGGATATGGTTGAAACATTCATCCGCAGCTTCTACTGATTACTCTTGGCAAAGAAGAGAATCCTCTTCTACTGTTAGGAAGTAGGAATTACAACCGGATTTGTATTTTGAAACCTTATGCTCTAAAAACATTTTCTCTGGATTACTCTCTCAAAACACTTCAACAAACAGAAAATCACATTAAATTCTACTTTTCTCTCAAGTTAAGAATCTCTTTTTTATTCTTTTATTTGGGAAACTGAATATCTGATCTGATGAATACCCAAGAATTTTAATAAAGAAGCAGCGAAAACTGAAGGTAGTTATTTTCAGTGTCTTCGTTCAAAGAAGTCGATCTCTCAGCGGAAAAGAGAGCAAGGGCGGAAAAAATATCCGTTGATTCATTGCTCGCGTGGTTTTCGCCAGAATCTCTCCTCACAAGGAAGTTTACGAGGGCCAATCTCCTGCTTGAAAATCTTCGTCTTCACCTTTTTTCTTTCTCGTTTGGCCGTACATCGAACCTGCTTCCTAAAACTATGATTCTTTGATGTCTAAGAAAAGTAAAACTAAAAATTGAACTAAAGTTAAATCAAATGAAAAACGATTTTAAAGGAAACGAACTTAAGTGAATTAAAATTTAGATTGAAGGACTTGTAAAATGAAAATTAGGTATTTTTCCAATTAGGAAAAATACTTTGCTTTTCAAGAAAGCTCATTGCATATTCATCTGTTGAGTGTGCTCATGGTGCATAAATACACTTTTAAACAAAAAGGTAATTACATCTTGTATTTGTATAATGCTCCGTGATATTAACAAGAGCCTTTTGCCGCATTTTGAGTGAAAGATTCTAATTAGTGAGTCTCGTGTTAAATTTGTTAATGCTAAAGCGCATGAAGTAAAACAAAAACTGTTGATTATCAAAGGCGAAATTAGATCAGCAGAGATAGGCATGTTGTAAAGGCTTTTACCACATGAAGCTAAATCTCAAAGCAAATTAAACACTACAACACAAACCAACAGGATGCAATGAAAGTGAACCAACCCTAGAAAACGTGTATTTGGTTCAGAAGCTGCATATTCTTCCCCTGAATCTCTATATAGTCCAGCAGTGTAATCTTGGAGAACACACGAATGGTTCAGTTGGTATTTCGATTGCGTAGATATTTTAGTCTGGACTTCCACTTACGCTGCAACACTAAATCCCGGGTGTTAGTAGCAACAACGCTCTTGCAATCCTCTTGATAATAATGGCTACATTACCATGCATATGACTGGTGTAAAGCTTTGAACATACAGAAAGTAATGGATATCTTAGTTTATTTTCCAATTGTTCTAATTATTTTGCAAAACGAGAAAACTAATTACTTTACAAATTTGGCGTCATTATTCATTTATTGTTAAAATTGTATAAACAATAAATTATATTCAAAGAAAAAAGTATAGGTTCTCTAAAAATTGTATAAAAGTGAATAAAATATCCTTCTTCCTGATATTTATTCCAATAATACCCGGAGGGTCAATTATATCTCCAAATGTCTCTCTTTTTTCATTCCTTATTATTATTACCTCGATTATTTCCTCGATTTCGCTCAAGGGGAGCGAAAGTGATAGTCTCATTGCTATCTTCAAGACCCTCCCTTCCCACAATTCTCCACGTACATGAAAATCGTACATTCTTTTGAATAAGAACTTGAGCCGAGGCAAAAAATCGAAAAAGGGACTTTTCTGGTCAGATTGCATCGAGCTACAAATAAAACGTGAAACATGGTTATCAGTTCCACAAAGAAAGAAGATTTAGTTCTGAAGTTTTTTAACTTTTAATGGGCTATTTTTGGGGGCTGGGGAACTTTTGGAAATTAAAGTAACCTATTCTTCTAGATTTTGGCTTCGAAATCTTTGTTTCTTCTAGAATCCATCCCGCAGGGGTGACGCACTTTGGAGACTCCTATCACTAATTTCACTCGAGAATATGCAATATCCACAGTCCGTAAATCCCCTAATGACCATTCTGGTCAGTTTACCACGTGCCACCGCAGAGACCTCAAGAACAGATTAAGGAAATCCAACCTAGCTGATGAGTTGAAAACAAAAAGTGACCAAAGAGTCGACATTTGCTTTTTAAATTCATCTCATTCATTAAACATAATTGAGATTTAATTATTATTTTTTGAAGTTTATTATATTTAATCATACGTTAACTCTTTCTTTACCATGCAATTTCTTAAAATCCTGTAATCCCTCCCAATCTTTTTAAAAACATTAAATCTCGTATTAAATCCCAAGAAATTCTTGATGAGTCTCTAACATAATTTTATAATTGTGTTTTTTTATCAACACGTAAATTCACAAGCTGGAATTATGAAGCCTAAGAATCACTCTAATCCTCTCGTCAGTTTTTCATTAAAATCTTGAAAACGTTAATAACGTGGATGCTGAGTTTGATGATATCTTCAATTTTCCAAGTGGAAAAGAATTCTAATTCTGTCTCAACGATTTGAACGACATTGAAATATTGGCAAGGAATGTACGAAACGTACAATGAAGAAGCGAAGCTAGGCTATTGTTGGATCAATTACTTCTCGACTCCATCTCAACGAACTCAATAATACAAATACCTCTACTTGGGGCGAAGAAGAATAATGCCCTGACCTCTACAAACGAGCATTCCAGAATCACGAGAAACGTGGATCAGGCGAAGCAGACTTTTTGTGGAATCGGTAAATTGTGGAGATAAGGTTGCTCATTATTTCCGGACATCAAAGCATCCTGCTTTTCGAGAAATAGGGACAGACTTTGAGCCACGTTTGTCGTTCCATAATGTCATTGGTCGACCGTGGAAAACTATCTCATGATCGTGAACTTTTTCCGAACACGCGATTCTCAAAGGACTTGAAGTTTGTGCTTGGCACTAAAAATGGATTTACGAAGGATCAGTATAGGCGTTATTGAGCCCCCATCAGAACAAAGAACGTAGATGTCTTTATAATAAGAAATGATAACTCTCAGCTTTTGATATTGGAAGATCTGTCACAGACACCATGAATGCATCAGGTGTAAAAAATATTATTTCTGGAACAAACTTCTGCTTCAATAACTTCTGGATTGGTCCTTAAGATTTCTATGAAAGATTCCGACTTTCGGAAGTCTTGATGGAATTGATTTTGTACATTTTCCTGACTTCTGATGTAGAAGCCGAAAATCTGAGAATCTCAACTATTCGCTTCGCTGCTTTTTAAGTTTGAAAGTATTTATGATATCCCAACACCTTCCGGTTGGAAGTTACATTTTAACAGTTATAAATTGTTTAAACAAATACAAAAATAGTTATGGAATCTCATATAAATTATTTTGTGATCTATTTATGCCATCATTTATAAAGCTGACAAGAAAATCAACATTTTCCAAATCATTTGAACAAAATATCGAAAATAGAAAACTATTTCAAGTTAGTTACTGATTCCTGTGTTTCAGGAATTCGATATTTTATATTTTTACTGGCTCTTTTAGAATTTCTTAACAGAAAGCTATTTCGTTTGAAAACTGCTTGAAACTTATTCTCTCCTTGACAGCTTACATTGGAAAGTTATATGGCAAACGGATTCTGTATAAGGTGAGCGCCGTTAAAAGATCAGTCGAATCGATATCCAATATACTGGAACCCCAGTACCAGTCGCCATTACATTCTGTCGATTTCATGCGAATCGAGTACAACGTGTAAGAAGTTCCGGCAACAACTAGGTGCAATATTGCATGGTCGATTCCAGAAGCAGTGATAGGCCACGGAAATACTCCTGGCATGCAATTAAGATCGATTCGAAGAGAACAGGTGTTTCTGGGAGTCGATGATGGTGAGAATGAATTTTTGAAGCCACCTGTTGAATCTTGAGCGCCTTGCCGTTTATTCCTAATGAAAAATCCTGAATATTTTGACTTCTCGACGTCTTGGGAAAAGAAAACGATTTTCTGACGACTTTTTTCCAGAACTAAAAGAAGATAAAGAGGATAATGAACTAGAATAAAGCGCGTTTTAAGTATGCAGTGGTTGAAATTGAAAAAAGCCAACTCCACCTCACTTTTGCTAGGCGAGAGTGTCGACACATGCTGGAGACATAGCGAAGAAATTCTTCATCAAACGACGAGTCATCCTGAAAGCATGTCGTTCTCTTTCAGAAAGGGATTAATTATTGAGTGCTTCGAGATCGCAAAACCTTTGCATATACTCTCAGAGACAGTAAGGTGCAAGAGTCACTTTTTTCTTCAAAGTTCTTTGAGAGCAATCACCGAGAAGTTTATTTTCCAAAAGATGAAGATTCTCTTGAATATTCAATTCTTAATCACGCACCATGGAAAAGCAGGGAATTGGAAAATAAAGGAGGACGTCGCACCTTTTTTAGAGACGTTGACTACCCTTTCAGCTTGCTCTCATTTTCTGAGATACCATCATACGAGGAGCTATTTAACGTATATTATTCGATACATATGAATACGCCTCGTCTGTATTCCTGTTTCTTAGTTTTCATCATGTCGCGATTCATTCCTTCTTCGCAATGTGTTGCTTGAGCAAACACTGAATAAAGAAACGAGAATTCAACTAGCCATAGAACATTTTCTTTCAAATTTCTCCTTTCGCCTATCAAAGAACCTGAAGAGAAGAAAAGAGGTAAAAAAGAGAGAATTCTTTCATGTAATATTTTATCTGATGCACTGAACATTATATATAAAGCTGGATTTTCTTGCATAAATAAAGATAAAAATTCTTTATTACTTTTTGTCTCATTGAATATTTTCTGAAGAATTTTTCATTTTTCCTGAGTATATTAGTTAATATCTAAGAATTCGAATTCATATTATTAGTGTTACCAAACCTACTTGTCAGTTTTTCAATCCCAATTGGCAGTCTTGTCAATCCTAAAATTGGCTTATTTCATTAATAACTCTTCACTTACTGTGGAAAGTCGAAAAAGAAGTAATAAAGTACAAATTATATGCGACAAGTTCTGAAAATGACATTTCCGGTAGTTCATTAATATTCTCGCTTTTCTTTGAACGTGAACAATGCAAACTATAATTAAACTGGACTTAATTTGTATTTGTGTTTTGTATTTAAGATTCCACTTGAATATGTTCTGCTAAGCTTGTTAAGTTCTGAAAAATATAATTTAATTCTGAATTTACGTGTCATCCATTTAAACTTATTTAACATTGTCATGAAAATCCTTGACTATTTCAAATGAGATTATACATTATATTACATTATACACTTTTAGTTGCTTTCAAAATAAATAAAAATTAAAAATCCTTACTGTCATTCTTTTCTAAATAAAAAAACTCGATTTAATTATTTACATATTTAAGGGCATTGCAAACAATTTTTAATCTTCAAATTTGATTTCCTCATTATACTTAACAAATATTATAATTAGATATTTTTTCGCTGTGTAACACTATTCACTTCTTAAGATGAAGAAATAGAATAGAAGAAATAGAATTTTTAGATTAGAACTTGGCTTCAACACCCTTAAAGAAATTACCGGTATGAAAATATATGTATTTAATTTTAGTATTTCTTAAGCAATATAAAGAGATGGATAGTTTGTATTAGCGCTTGAGTCCAAGAATTCATAATATTATATCAACAAAGGAGAAACCTTTTCATCGAACACAGAAAAAAAAAGTTTTGAATCAAGCCCGAAAGGTCTAGTTTGTGTTACAATTTAAGCCAGTTTTTGGCTTAAAACTAAATTTAAGCCTAAAAACTGGCTTAAAATGTAACACAAAGTAGATCTTTCGGACTTGATTCTAAACTTTTTTTTTTAGTGTGAAACATACACAATATCCAACGCTTTTGATCCCCTTGTTCTTGAGCAACTCGATGAGCTACTGTTATAGCAGCAACTCTACTGAGTTATGTAATTCCAATACATCCTGATCGTCCTCCAATGCCAAACTCCAGAGTAAAATATGAACTGTGGAATTTGGGTACTTTTACCACATCCTGTTTCGCCTATTATCACCAGAGTATCATGCTTTCTAATTAAATCGAGTATTCTACAATAAATGAGAAGTATATGATTAAGATTTTTAATTTGACATTTTAAAATCTTATTCTATTTTTATTTTTAATAAAATTTTGATTTTCTTCGTGTTTCTGTATTTTGTTTGGTTTCTCGTTTAATGTCACAATTGTTGGACGTTTAGGAGAAATTTTGGAAAAATTCGAACTTCAATAGTGTATTTAGATTCCGCAAAATTTTAAACTCTGATAAGCGAACTTAAAGTAATATTTAGAATATTAGAATCACTTCTAAAGCTGTCATTAACTTTTGAATTGATAAAGACTTGAAAAATAATCTGCACGTGCAAGACCAAAACAGACTGAGTAAAACTGACACCAAAGATGTTTATTATAAGGATACGCTTATAATATGTAGCCTCCTCATTGGCTATTATGAAATCTAATCTGCGCATAGATTAGATATGGTCGAAAAAAGTACAACTGAGATAAGTATAGAATAGTGACGAGTAAAAATGTATTCTGTCAACTAATATAAACTTATACATAATGATATTCAATAAAAAAT
Organism: Synergus gifuensis; assembly: GCA_904066015.1. NCBI lineage: Eukaryota > Metazoa > Arthropoda > Insecta > Hymenoptera > Cynipidae > Synergus > Synergus gifuensis. Next base: position 226,358 of record CAJFCO010000113.1, on the reverse strand, counting down.
AATTTTACTTCTGTTGCACCGTTATAAAAAATTATATCTTGTATATATAATTGTATCATAATTATGTAGGTATTGCTTTCAAGTTACAGGTATCAATAGTGTAAACAACGATATAATTACATGTATATCAGATCAATGTCCATAGAACTCTTTTTTTCACAACACTAAACGTACATCTCATGCAGATGCATTTGATAATATATCCCTATTTACATCGAAATTAAAGTAATGAAAGTAATGATATGTGTTTTAAAGACTGGAACTTAGAATTAAAGAGTAGGTAAAGTTGACTGATAAATTCCTGAAGATATCAGACTTAAAACACATTTTATATTCAGTATAACGATGAGCTATTATTTGTGTCACTGCATGCAAACTTTTATCTTCTTTTTGTTACCAACATATATCCTCCTATATATCGCCGCAATTCCATTTCATAACTAAGATTCTCCTGAATCTTTACTAACCAATATCACAGATGTGTGCTGCGCAATAGGAAGACACAAGAAGTGATTCCTGATTAGTGCAGACCATTGATGACTTCCTGCCGTTCTCACAAAGAGCGGATTATAAAATGGAATCAACTAAGGTAACCTTAGATCCATCAATGATCAGTACTGTGTAAGATTTAATCCTCATGTATGTAAATTCATTAATATATTACAATTCATCTAAATGCCATCCATTACATCATCGGAGACCGCTAGACGTGGACCCTGCTGTATGAACTGGAACCTAAAACAAAAATTTTAATTATCTTTAAAGACAACCAAATTTGGCGAAAGCGGAATGAATCTAGCTACATACAGCAGCTCCGATCCGAGCTAAATATCGATTTCTCATACGTATATCGGATTGTGGCTGCAGCAAATCATCTGCAGATAGATCCGCAGTAGATCCTGAAGCCAGCAAACCCTCTCTTTCCAAGAAGTCGATAGAACCACGATTTTGGTTATATTTTTCTCGTTCCTTCGGAGTCATATTAAGGTAACCTCCGGTAGTTGCTGCATCGGATATCCAAATTGCAATCGATGTGAGTAAAGAAACTGCAAAAGATTAAATTCGATGAGGCTTTTCTATCTTCTATTTGTCAATACTAAGAACAAATCTTATAAATCAGCACTGTTTAACACATTTGAAAATACTTACTCCATAACCATGCAAGGAAGAACATTTCCAGCATGAAATAACCGCCATTTTCAACTATGATACCAGCAAGAATGGACACTACTGCCAATCCCAAGTTTTGAACTGCTTGAGCACTAAGATCGAAAAGAAGTAATAAACAATATAAACAAATAACAAATGTTTAACCTCTATTTTCTATACTTACATTCCATATGCAGTGCCAAGTTGGTGCTCAGGAATAACTAGTGCAATCAGAGGCCAAAGACTGCTTGCGAGCATCGAGTACGCTAATCCCATTATTATCATACAAACAAATGGATTAACGAACGTAAAAGCGAGAAGACTGTGAGAAAAAATGGTAAAAACAATGCTGATGAAAACCCATAAAACATTCTTTCCCGTTTTATCAACCACTAATCCAGCTAATGGTGAGGCAATAGCAGACACGGAATAAAGCAGAGAGTTGACTGTATTTGCACCATCTGGGTTGTAGTCGTATTTGCGTTCAAAGAAAACCCTGTAATAAAGTAAGGATTGCCTATATTATTCACAAGAAAAATAAACTATTTTTATTTAATGACTACCGAGGATGAACACTTACTTTCCGAGAGCAATAAATGGAAATATAGCGACATAATAAGCAATGCAAATGAGTCCCACGAGCCAAAAGACTTTCTTGAAATCCTTTACATCTGTAAGTTTTACAGGTCGAGGAGGCTCTTCTCCCTCTCCTCGTCTTAATACCTTTTCCATTCGTTTATCCATAACTCCCAATATGCTAGCACAAATCATTGAACCTACACATGTGATAGCCGCCAAGAAAAGAACAATTCCGATGCATGTGGGACCCGTGTAAGATTGGGATACATATTTATAAATTGGTTCCATAACTAAAAAATTGACGGTAGATCCAACTCGAGCAAAACTTAGCTGGAAGCCAAAAACCATGTTTAATTCTTTTCCCTTAAACCAGAGAACAGCATAACTATTTTGTGCGACTGCTAGGGACTCTGCTCCAATTCTACGAAAAACATAATTCAATAAGTTAAAACAACAATAAACAGCAAAATAAGCATTTAGCATTTAAAGATTTAAATTTGTTAAAGGTATGTTTCTCTATACATACCCAAACACAAAACGGCCCACCATCATAAGCCAAAAAGTGTTCATTAAAGCTCCGAGAGCAAAAATAAATTGCCCAATCATTGTGATTGACATGTATATAATTGTTCCAAGTCGAATACCGAAAACGCTATCCAACAAGAAACCTCCAATAAAGCATAAAACTACATTTGGCCAGGAATAAATTGAATAGAGAAGAACAAATTTGCTAGGTGTCATGTCCAAGTCTTTCATAAAGTTGTCCTGCAATGCTCCAGGATTATCGTAGCAGAAATAAGACCCTGAAATTAAAAAAGAAAAGTGCATTCAATTAGTAATTAGATACTGCGATACTGCAACAAAAGAAAGTTTAATGGTAGATAAAAATATGACGTCATAGGTCAGTCAGAAATGATTAATACTCACAGTAATTAAAATGAAAAGAACAAATAATAATTTTAGATAAGGGAATTTGTTTGGTGATTTATCTTTAATTTGTTTCATTTTGTATTTTTTTATATATAAATTGTTTTGTATACAAATGTAAGGTGATACCTCTGCACGCGCGGTATCATTTTTTTAATCCAGTTATAGCAACGTGATTATTATACAATTTAATATTTCCTGTTATTTGTGATGAATTTGAAATTCTGAAGGGGAGGGATGGTTGGTAATCCATTTCAGTCATAAAGTATTTATTGCTTTTCAATGAAAATTTTTATTACAAATAAGAAATATTCACGCAGGAACAGCTTCAAGTAATCAGAGCTTGGGTGGGATTCCACCCACGTTGTTGTAGCTGGGTTAATTCTCGTAATATTTTTATCTGATTAGAATTGAAAAACTCGGTTTCCTCAGAGGAGAGTTGCATATTTTCCAAAGATTATAGGTTCACATATATACTAAAAATTTCGGAGTTTGTTTTAAAGAAGATAAATTTGCAGTAATGTTTACACTCAGGATATTTTATCATACTTTGTTGCATTTTTTCAAAAAATATATTTTAAAATTGTAAATTTTGACGAGTTAATTGTCTCTTCAATTGTTTCTGTACAAAGAGAGGTTATCGGCAAAAATTAAATTTTATATTTATTGACATTCTACTACATATCTACATTTACGCATATGCGTAAAAACAGAGTGACATAGATAGATAAAATTTAATATAATGCAATGAATCTTTGAATCTCATACATCTTGTAATTGCTTGTATTATTACATGCTCCAAAAAATGTACAATTTTAAAGCAGTTCAAACAAAAAGTGCTCTAAAATATACGCAATGAATAAATATATTAATCAGTTGGAATACTTATCCATGAGTCTAAAGTTAGATCATATATATTTAAAAAACAATTTATATTGTTAGTTTTCAACGTGAAGAGACTTTTATGTACTCCTTTTACTTTTCCGATAAAATTCCAATCAAGTAAAAAGAATAGATTATTGACTAATAATTTCGTATTGAATAAAGAATAATTTCCCAAATATTTGCATGAGTAACACAAGCTGCTGGTTATCAAAGAAAAAACATCCAAAGTATGTATCAATCACAAAAACAGAAAACTCAAAAATATTATAACTCGATCAAGTTTGCTATACATTATGTAAATAGAGGCACGATAAATTTATCTTTATAAATTCCAAACTGTTGTTCATAAAGCTTATGGTAGAAGAAATTCTTAAGTGATTATTGATTTCCATAATGCGATTTCTTACCAAAACCAATCAAACACATAAGTAGAAGTCCAGATAGTCTGAACGGAAATCTCTTTGGGCTGCAGCATCCTGATTCTGCTAAATCGTCTGATGAACTTAATGTGGTTGATTCTGGGCTCTCCATTATTCCACCCTCCATAATGTTTCTATTTAAGTGATCCTTTGTTATCTATAAATGATATAAGGTCGTCCACACATCCGTCGTACAATTCTTTTCAAACTCACTGTGCACTTCATTACACATCTGTTGATTGCATTCCTGACGGTTCCTAATTTTTGTTTACACTTGTTTACACTGCTCTATAATAAGATTCAATTCAGTAACTTTATTGATATTTTAGCTAAATATGTGAAGATAATTTATTAAATATTTGAAGAAATAAAAACAAAATGTCATCTGTCACTTGCGGACAGTTCAGCTTCTCCACGTCTGAAAACAATGATATTGGTACTACCTTCCCCATCAACTGATCCGCATGCGCACCACTTCATGCGCATGCGCTTTCTTCAGAGGGAAAATTTAGTTTTGAAATTACGTATTTCTTAATTAATAAAAGCTCTCAATAAAAAAATCAGGGATTGAAACGAAACCAAAACTGAATTAAATATTCTGTTCATGTGTTAGAAACTAAAAACCAGTTTCACAATAATAACCACAATCAACATAATCATGATTATCACACCACCATAAGCCAATTGCATTCAGATACATCGCGTTTTACGTGCTGAAATTTAAAAAAACTCATTAAAATGAATAAACTGCGTAATTTCATAATCTCATATTTATTACAAAAAAATTCTTGACTCGAATCAAAAAAAAAAGAGGATTTAAAGATAATAAATTATCGGCCTAATCTTAAAAATATAATAAATCAATTTAAACGACTATGCCTTTTGTATTACGAAGCAACTTCCTCCGTCGCACCCTCGAATTCAAGCTTGACCTGGCACTCCTCTGGGAGTCCTTCAACATCGACTTCGGATTCTGGTGCGTTTAACATATTCAAAGTCACCTCTGCCGATTTTCCCATCAATCCTTGATTTGTAGATGCTTGTTCCTTTTTCAAAACTTGCTGCTGCTGTTGAGCGTTCACCTGCTGTTGAGGTTGTAAAATTTGCTGTTGCCTAATAGGAACTCCTGCCTCCTCAAATGCCTTCTTTTTTAACGTGGTTCTTATCTGGGAACTGAAATCGCAAAAGACTACTGTCAGAAAAAATCTTTGGCTGACAAAGAAACTGAGTAATAGCCGTTTTCTCGATAAGGACTTGTCAACTTACACGGTTCTGCTTTTGATGTGTTCGCTAATTTTGTTCAAATCTTCACTAAAGGTCTTTACCGAGTGACGCAGCATCTCAATTTCCTCGTCAGTCCATTTACTGTAAAATAAGCGATGTTTTAAAAACTAATTTCAATGTTTAAGTTTAAATTATCATTTATTTCCGAACACTTCGTTTGAAACTGTTCGTTTTATCGACTACAGCGATTAGTACGTGTCTCTCTTGAATTTGTAAAATATTTATAATCTATGACAGATCCTAATAGTCACAGCCTCCTCAAAGTATCCAAACATGTATTTTGCTTACATACATATCATTTTTTCTCAGTGTATTTTCCTATATTTCTTGTATGAATTTTTAAAAAAGCTTGAATATTGTCTTTTCTTCATACAGAAATATTTAAAGTTAAATAATTGTAGAAACTCATATTAATCCACACCTAATATTAGATTTGAATTTTCGATCACATTTTATTTTGATCACGTGATAGAATTGAGCGCGAAAATATGTAAACATAAAGATGTGACTTTTGCTTACCCGGCTGGCGAATCAGTAGTTGGATGCAATTGCATTGTTAATTCTCCAAGTTTGTTAAATGCTGCACCTGCAGCGGTGAAAATTTCTCCGACCTGTAACATAGAGAAGGGAAAACAATAAATACTCCAAAAATCAATTTCCGCGCGTATACAGAATCTCAAACCTCTAAAACGTCGAATCATAAATTGAGCAAGTTTTAAGAATACAATTACTATGTTAAAAAGTTCTGCATTGAAGAAAGTATATTAATTTTACATTTTTTTAATCGAAATAATAGATTAATACAAGCAAAAAGGTTTGAAAATGTATGTGGTTTCTAACCTAACCTTTTTGTCACATGAGGAAACGTGAACTCAATTTAGCATTCTTGTGAAGAAGTCTTATCATATAAGTATATCGAAAAACAAATAGGGTCAAATTACAAATCTCTAGTTACAATAAACGCTTTTCCTGGCCTTCAACTGCAAATATTATAAAAATAAATTTTTCTTACCTTGCTTGCAGAATTCATGTTGTCAAGTTATCGCTTTTTAGCAGGTGCCTTTTTTGTCGACCACAAAACGATTATTACCATTATTACCAGATTATTACTAGCTAGTTGACGCGGTAAAATTTGAATCTCTATAGTCTAAATTCCAAAAGTAAGCTAGAGATGAGATTGGCAAACGGATGAGAAACAGTTTAAAATTCATTTTTTTATGTTTAAAATAAGAATTTATTTAGGACATATTTAAACTAAGCTTTTCTTTTATAAATCAGTACTTTCCTTTGCCAATTATTCTCATTGCTAATCATCACGTTACAAAAATTACATTCATCCCGAAGGATATTTTCGATATGCGTCTCCATATCCCCTGTATAGTTTAATTTATTTATAAGTTGAAAATCCTCAGCATTTTTTTTTCGTAATCTCCTCGAAGCTTTTCGGTAACTTTTCCATTGCTGAGGTTCAACAACAATCATATCCGACATTTCGCTAACGACTTTCAGAAATTTTATTAAGCCCTCATCTCCATGATTAAGATGAATCCACATGGTAATAGAAAAACAGAAAGCTACATCAAAACGAGTTCTTTCTAGGCTTTCTAGATATTCAGAAATGATAGTTTTGCTCCCTTTGGATAAAAAGTCTAGACACTCGAATTTTATTTTAGATGTAGAATTTTGTTCCCGGGCTCTACTGATTAAAACCGGATCGAGATCTACTCCTAAAAGGGAAACTTCACATTTTCCCTGCGGCGAAACGTTATCCATAAGAAAACTATAGAGCATAGATGACAAATTCTAAAAAAAAAAAAATATCGAAAGTTTAGACAGCTTTGAGAAGTATTTATAGTTTATTTTTTGTTTGTTTGTAATATTTACCCCAGCATTGCAGCCAATATCTAAAGCATTATATTTAGAATCTACATGCAAGGAAGACCATATGCCTTGTGGAAGTTGTCGAATGCGTTCCTGAGCAGGATGAAATGTGTAGTAGTTTGTGAAATTACCATATCTGTGACCCTCTGGGTCTGATTTTTCTCCATTTCCTTTGTGTTTTTCCATTATCCGAATAGCTATTGGATTTATATTTTGGATAGGAAATTTTGCTTTTTGAGATCTTAGGTTAAAAAACCAGTCTTTCATAATCTGCAAGAAGTTGTTGAAATAAGTCATTATAAATTAATCAAAAATAACATTACACTAAAACCTCCGAAACTTCTAAATGAAATATTTAATTGCCATGTCCACAAATTATTGTTTTCTACCTGTGAGCACGTGGAACTCTTCTCTTGTTTATTTATTTGTTTCCATTTATATTGTCAATTTTAGTTTCAAGAAAAACAATATCTAAACCACATATATTGTTACATGTTACATATTTAATATTTAGGAGTTATTACAATATCTTTGTTATTATGTACTGCGTATTTAACTAAACAAAATTTTCAAAACCGAGCAAACAGTCAGTGAATCAGTGAATGGCGTCTGCTGGCGTCTGTCAAAGATGTTAAAATGGTTAACGACGCAAAAATGGCTTCTGCAGTGGAATCGATGATCCAGTTAAATCCAGATGAAAAACAGCTGCTAGAGAAGCCTGTGGACCGAGAAAAGGTAATATTATTAATCTTAAAATACAGCTAATACATGGAATACTAAAGTTTTCAATTTTATACATTTTACACGCCTGAATTCCATGCATTCATAATCGTCAAAATGCACTTAACCTCCAAAAGGTTTATGTTGTCTAGACTGTTATAGACTTGAAAACGTTCAAAGTAATAATTCGTCAGCTATAATCATTATGTTACATGAAAATTAATATTATTTCGCTAAAACTTCAAATATTTTTACTGAATGTATTTAATTCTATGGTGTTCGTAACAATTTTTATTTGTAATGTATGTACATACTTATCATTTTTCAAATTAAGAACGTGTGAACATTTTAAAATATTAAAAATGATTAACTTACCTATTATATTGTTTCAGACTTGCCCACTTCTATTACGAGTATTTTGTAACACTGGAAGGCACCACAGCATAATGGAATATAGCAGAGGGAATGTTCCTTCAAACGAATTACAAATCTACACATGGTAATATCTATTATCACTATTTATCATTAAGCCAGATTAAATCAGATTCATATTCATTCACCCAAATGTTTCATTTTATTTTATTTGGTAATCATAAAATTTATTATATTCTTCAGGATGGACGCAACTTTGCGAGAAATTACCGGACTCGTGAAGGAAGTAAATGCTGACGCACGCAGTAAAGGAACCTATTTCGATTTTTCGTTGGTCACTCCAGAACAGAGAAATTCCGGCTATCGAATGCGAGAAATAGGCGTCACCTGCTCTGGACAGAAAGGCACCGATGACAGTAAAACACTTGCACAAGCCAGGTACATATTTAATTTTAAAGAATTTTATGTTTAATGTTAATTTGGAAACAATTTTAAGACAGATTTTTTTTGCTTGATTTGCAGATTCACGATAGGAGATTATCTTGACATTTCCATCACTCCACCGAGCAGGATGATACAACCAGCGATTCGACGAGGTGGACTAAGGCAATACTGATATTAAGGTTTAATATTATTTGAACATTTAATTAACTTCATCATTGTTTTTTGTAAAGTATGTTTTTATTTCTACATTCTTAAAAAAATAATAATTTGTCAGTCATCGAATTAAGAAAACGTTTTCCTTAACTTAATAAAAAAAATATATATATATAAATATATTGATTGAATTAAACAAGTTATTGTTTCTTAAACCAAATGAATGTTACGTCCTGAAGAACGTAAACAAAATACTCCGATAAATAGCGTATTCCCTTTATAATAAAAAAAATATTTTAATTAATATAATAAATTTTTAATACAAAAAAATATTCAGTAATATTTTCATTAAAAAATGTAGATATTACATATGTAAAACTGATTTAATGACTAACATTGGCAATCTGCAATATATTTCATGATCTTTAATTAATTAATAGTGGTGACAAAAATTTGTATTAATATTGAAACTGCAATTGAAGCAAAGCTAGAACTTTTCTAATATTTTGACTTTATGCAATAAGACACTAAAGAATAGTTTTTCGTTCTGATTTATAGTACAGAGATTATTTTAATTATAAATATAAATTTATTCACTCTTTATTGATGTTGCCTGATTCACGAAGTAACTTGCAGATTTCCCATTTAGAGGTCGGCCAAGTGGAATTCATATCTTTTGTGTTTATTTCTTCTATGAGGTTGAGTAATTGAACAAAAAATTCCATTATTCTTCCAGCTGTTCCATTTCTTAAATTCTGAAAATTTTTTCCTGCAACAAATTTCATATAAGTCAAATCTGGCGTTAACTTTTACTTTAAAAATTAAAACATTTTTTTAAAAACAGTTGTAAAATCACCTGTCGGATACATCGTGTCATTGATGCAAACTTTTTGCTGCGTGATAGCTGCTATAAATCTTTTTAAGAGAAAAGATTGACTATCTCTTGTGATGGGCCTTAAACGTGAAACAAATCGTAAAAGATATTCGATTATATATCTGACCCAGGGGTCTAATTTTTGCAGGCACAACCGAGGCTTAAAGCATCGAATTACAATTTGACTCAAAGCGTCTGTATCTAAAATCGGCTGTTTTAAAGACTCCATCCAGTCATAGAGGAGACTTGATAAAATATGAAGATCGGTTTCTAATTCAAGACGCTGCCATGCAGTAGACTTGATATTTAGATCAGTCTTTAAATATATAAACATCATTAGTATATAAAATATTCAATGAATCTTTTTACATCTTAAAAGCTATCCAATTGGAATTACCTGATAATCGTGTATTTTTCTTTTTTTCTCATCAGATAAAGTTTCGCTGTCGCAAATCAATGCTTTTATAGCTTCATTAGCACTCACAGTAGTAAAAACTTGGGTCTGTGCTACAGTTTTTAAATTCATGTGGGATTGAATTTCTTTATAGCAATTATTGTCAAAAAGATCCTGTCCTCTTATACCATCACTAAGAACATCATCGATACAATTATCATCCAATCCTTAAAAACAACAAATTTTGTAAAGTTATTTATGTACATTTTCATCTGACTCAACTTACTATCTTACCTGGGAAAGCTGAAGAGCATGAAGGGGCTTCCGGTGATGCGCAAAATATATCTTCGGCAATATCATTTAAAGTATCACTTGATGAAACTGGACCATTAAAATTATCATCATTTTTGGAAGATGCTAATATGTAAAAGCAACAATTATAAAATTAAAAAATTTAAATACCTTTTCTTGGATATAAATATTAATTATTCTTACTTAAATAATCGAACGACAAATCTGTTATAGACTCAGCCCATGAATATGAGTGCTTCATTTTTTCTTCCTTCTGTCTGATTTTTTCCAAGACGTGTGAAATGAACCGATGTGAAAATGGCGTATAGGAAACAGTATATCTGATTTCTGCTGGAGAATTATCCTCTTGGCAATCACACAATTGCAAAATCCGTTCGCAAATTATAAAAATAATCTGGAATAGTACATATTAATATATTAATAATTAATAATTAGTATATATTAATAATTAATGTTGAGATTGTTTGCATTAAAAAAATTTTACCTTTGGAATATGCTTAAAGGTGCGTTGTTCATATCCGTGAAGAATATTGTATTGTCTTTTAAGATAAGAGTGAAGGCTACATGGCTTATTGCTGCTGGGAAACACAGCCATTTGTGGAAGAACGAAGTGCTCAAATTCTTGTATGCACAAAATTTGCCCTCTAGTTTGAATTGCACTAGGCCTTTTCATTCGAACAAATCTTATCGCATCACTTGCCCTAACTCTTAAACTATAAATGAGGTAACATGCAATCAGAACACCTGTGCGACCCAATCCTGAAAAAAATGGCTTTTGAAATCACAAAAAAATTAAGTGGTTGAAACTTCTTATTTGAATAGAAATCATGAATAGATTTTTAATATTTTATCAGGAGTATTCTGTCTACTAATGACACTTGTTATATTTGTGTTGTTATAATAAGGAAATGGTATGTATTTGAAGTTTCTGAAGGGTCATTATATCATTAATTGATTTGTTCTCACCAAGCGCTTTTAGTTTTCGTACAGAAACGAGTCTAACAATTTTTACCTAAGGACAGAAAGATTGATCGACCTAAACATTCCCTTTAACTAAATATAGCATCAAATTTAGATAAGAATCAAAATCGTTAAGTTTATATTGGTTCGAAAGTGTTAGTCATCAATGGATATAATGATGATTAATAAAAATTTTCTGTAATAAAAATTTTTTCAGCGATGAGTTTTATTATATATAATTGAAATCTAAAAGTTGTGAGGTCGTTGTTGAAGATTAGAAATAATGTTTTGCAAGTAGCTAGTATAAAATTTAATACTAGCGAATACTTAAATTAAGAATTTGATTTGCAAAAGTTGAGATCTCAAACCGATTATATTATATACATCTCTGAAAGTTGACTTTAGATTTCACATCTCCTTGTTTGACGAGACAGTTCATTTGTCATTTTATACATATATTTATAAAGACTGCGTCATTTAGGAAATAATGATCATTAATATTAAACTAGTTTCCAAATGTCCTGTTCTGTTGTACAAGATGCAAATATTTGTGACATACGTGTTACAGTTTAGAAATAGCGTGCTTTAATCATTGATTTTACCAGCATGACAGTGAATGGCTACTCTTCCTTCTTCAGCTGCAAAGGCTACGACCTTGACCATATCCACAAGTTTTCCCATAGTGGCTGGCCCATAATCCTTCCACGCAAAATTATAGTAATAGACTAAAAAAATTAATTAATATTTTAGTTTACTTTTTTATTTAAATTTAAAGAAAAATATATGTATTTAAAAAGTAGGGCTAGATGATGTTCAACTCTTACGTTGAAAAATATTATTGTATTTGTAATTTATAATCGGAAACTATGAAAATTTTGTTAGAGTAATTAATAGGATTTGTAAAACGAATTGGAATATCGTAAATGGAAATGAGTTTAATCAGATTTGTAAGCGAAACCTTCGAGTGACGACTAGGCTCGTATTTCTCTTACTTAGGTATATAAATTTACTGCATTGCATGTTTCGCTGAAGTTCTTCGATCTGTACGGGTATTCTAAATCTAAATGTAAGTCTTTTTAAAAAGAAGTCTTCTCTGGTCAAGGACAATTTATAAACCGATTTTTTTCGTTTTCATATTCAACAATTTTATATTACAATGATTTCTTGTATTCTTTGCAAATTGTAGGAGGTTGGTTAAAGTTGATAATATTGTTATGAAAAAAAATTCAATGGAAAAATATTTCATTTACATAATAGCAATCAGTGCAGACTGATTGCACTGCAGAGTATGAATAGGTATTCATACAACTCAAGAAATTTCGTAATAATGCAAATGAGTGTGTAATTAGACTAAATAGTAACTTACTGCCATTTTTCATAAAATCGTTGGGATTGTAAGAAAAGCCGCTTTCTTCAAGAGGTCCGCCGCCGCAACTTGCGTGCTCGCCAGGTGTTTGCAAATTTATTAAAGTTTTAATACTCCAGCCTTGAAATTGTGCAATTATATTGTTCTTTAAAATTTGTATTGTATTGGGTCTTGCCATAGCCAATATATCGTCCGTCACCCTAAACAAATTTTAATTTTTTTATTGTTGAGATAGAAATCCATTCTTAACATATATGTTATCAAAATGAAATATTTGACTTTTACAGATCAATGGTACATTGATTTACAATCACGTGAGGCTTTCTTAAAAAATTTGCATAAATTGAGTTGTTTTTAAATGAAGATCAGGCATCATATCATTTGTGCTTTCTTCATTTATCACACTGTGATGCTAATGTGTACTTTATAAAAACCAGAATAAGAACATAATAATTTTAATACCGTCATTATTTATGAAGAGTATATGTAATTAATGTAATTATGATAAAACATTATTCAGATGTTATAGTTTTTTAAAAAACTTCAAACCCTAAATAACTTATATTTATTTAATAATTATTTTAGTATTAAGCAAATTCATTATTTATGTGAAATTAGAGGCTTTGTATCAATAAATCACGATCGTATCAGACACAAGCTTGCACGCTCGCGTTTCAGGAATAAATGATTGTATATCTCTTGTTTTCTGAGTATAAATTCTTAATGTCTCGACACATAAATATTTATTTGAAAATTTCTATGCATACATTATTTCCATGATAAAGTTTCTCCATGTGCATTACGTATTGGATAAACAAAGCAAAAACAAATGAAGTTTCTCATATGATTGTGACTTTCATTTCTATTTAGGAATGTTCATGAAAATTTGCATTCTGTAATTGAATCTTACCAATGTGAAAATATGTCTTTTATGGCCATATCTGTAGGCGGCCAGGCCTTTGAATTTTCGTATTTGCAACGGGATCCTCCACAAAATATAGCGCATTGCAACGCTAAAGGTGTAAACTTTCGTAAATTTTCAGAAAATTTATTATAACTCGCCTGTATTGTATTTTTATCCAATTGATTTTCTTGAGGACTTGCCGGTACGAGAGAACCGATATTCATTCTGAAAAATAGATTAAATCACATTCACTAATAAAAATTTCTATAAACTTTAAATTTTAAATTTTAAATCCAATGAATCAAAGTAACGTTACATTCAATTTTCAGATTTTTCAGTAACCTTTTATTAAAATAAACTCAATTAAAAAAAAAAAAGATTTTAATAAAACAAAACTTACATTTATGAAAAATTGGACGTTTTCAATATCCATCGCATTCCTATGTTTGAAAGATTACATTCACGTATTATAGAATTTATCTTAATCTTTACTTATTTCCGTAACACGGACCGAACGGCACGCATTTCATGACCGAAATGATCAATGGAAAAAGCACTTAACTCCCGAAGGGTAGTTGAGCCGCCGGGTGCAAGAACCAGCCCGACGCTCGAAACTGCGTAAAAGT
>CAJFCO010000113.1:160936-211709 GCA_904066015.1 Synergus gifuensis | reverse complement strand
ACTTTTACGCAGTTTCGAGCGTCGGGCTGGTTCTTGCACCCGGCGGCTCAGTTGGCGGCAGGTGTAGTAGTTTACAAATCCTTGCGCTTGCGTTGAATTTTTGCTGCATAGTTCCATTTTCAATCTGGAAGAACTGTACAAATGTTCGTGTCATTTTTTAAAACTTTAATTTTTTTTTATTCAAAAATTATTCCAAAAAACAGGATAGTCCTGATAATTGGATTCACATGAGTAAGTATTACATCTTAGAACTAAAAGAGCTCTATTTTATTACATGATAAAAACTTAAAGCTCTTGAAGCGTTAACTGGGCTAAAAAATAAAAAAAAAATATATATATAAAAAAGGGTCCAATCTGTAGAATGACTCAAATCTTCACCTAATTTCTGAAAATTCATGGTAAATTCGCAAAAATGTACTGTTTGAGGGGTCCTTTAATTGAGATATCTGTGTGTCGATGGAAAAAGATGTATTTTTGTTATTTTTGTAAAAAGAAAGTATTTTTGTTAGAAGGTAAATTTAACAAACCTTTTGAGATTATTCTTAGAACATATGAATTATTCTTAGAAATTTTTTTAAACACTTTAACAGTCTTAATTCGTTTGATCTTTCTTTTTATTACCAAGAAGTAATTTTTTAAAATATTAAATGCACTTTCGTCTGAAAAGATAATTTTCTACATTAATATCATCAGATAATTATTTATCATTAATAATTATTTATTTTTATTATTATTATTTATTGAAGAATGTGTAAATAAATTGTCATCCTATGTAATAAATCTATTTCAAAATAAAGAACAGAGAAAATTAAAATTTTCTGATAAAAATAAGAAGATTGTGGTGATTCACCAATATGTACGGACCTGTTCACTGCGTTGGGCAATGCGCCTTTGGTATTACTTCCCTGACATAGTACGGGACATCAACCGCTAGGTGGATGACAGTAAAAATCAACCTGCAAGTGAAATGAATTATTAACTGGATAAATAGAGGTTCAGGAACTAGAAAGAGTAAGTTCGATTCAGTAGTCGTATTGTTAGGGACATTTGGTGGTAGGTATCTATAACAGCTTAATGCTGTTTTTTTTTTATTTTCGGGGGCTTGAAACTCGAAATTTTTCAATTTTGAGTTTTTCCGGTTTAGAGCGTCTTTGGCGCAATCAAATTATTTTTGAAGTATTTTCCGTTGGTTTAAAGCCAATGTTTGAATTAATTACTTTTTTTTTCTGTAAATTTAGCTGAAAACGCTGAAAATTCGAAGCGTTTCCAGCCCCCCAAAATAGAATTCAAAATGGAGATTTACATGTTACATCATAAATTAAGATTTGTTACTGAATATACAAGCAACGTTGAAATGTGTTTATATTTAATTTTGGTAGTAATTATAATGTCTAGCAGTGCTCTCTGATCGAGCTGCAAATTTACCCCCTTCACATCCACTATTTTATCGAAAAAAAAAGCAATTTGGTAATAAAATTTGGTAAACTTTTGAAATTATTATTCTTTTTCAGTATTTTCTTGAATTATCCAGAATTCGTGTGTCTTTCTTCAATGCTTGGAAGGAAAAAGGACAAATAGAGGGGCCATGGCCCCCCTTGTTGTCCTTTATTTTCCAAGTATTAAAGAAAGATACACGATTTCTGGACCGCGCCTGCATTATATTTAATAATTTACTTTTTTTCTATAAAATAGTAGATATGGGGGGGGGGTAAATTTCTAGCCTGAAATGAGAGCAGTAGTCTATACAGTGTCTACTTTTCAAGACAATTTCACCCTGTCGTGTTTTCTATAAACAGGGCTGGGTGTTCCATTGTTCTGAGAATTAAATTAAGTAAACAAAATTCTATGTAAATTTATATATATAAAAAAAGGGAGTAAAGTAACAAAACAGTGAAAATCTACTGGATTAATAAGCCTGAATATGCATCGAATAAACATGTATTTAGAAACTGACTCATTCACACCTCTCTACCAAAATCGAGTGTTTTAAATAAATGCAATTAGGATACGACTAACATCATTTGGTAAATCATATATTTAAATTCCTAATGCCTCATCGGTTAGCTATTTACAGGAGAGTCTTCTTAATTCATTATACACAATACATAGACTTATAGAGTAGCAGTATTACGATACACAATGTGGGCCCAAACGGCACTGAATCTCACTGTTTCATTGGTAAACTCAAAATTCCGATTAAGTTCCGTGTCATACACTTGCTTTGATCACCTAAGAGACACACATTTTCCTCATTCGTAAGAGGCTATAATGAGAATATAATTACAAACTGTTTTGCTGTTGTCGTTATTGTTATACAGAGTCAAAAAAAAACATTGTCTTATAAAATAAACAATTATTGCATAGAAAAGTTGAAAAAAAATTATCTACACTGAAAGAAAAATACGGTACCCAGTATCATATTTTTCTCTTAGTATAAAAATGTGAACAAATGGATGATGCAATTTGTATAATTATATTAATTAAAAATAATGTAATTATTCTTTAAATTGCTTTCTACTTTGCTAAAAAAATGCTTTCCCTGTTTTAAAGTAATATTTTTAGCACATTGTAATTATACTAGAATTTTCATTCCGGATCATTGTTGTTCTTAGGATAGCATTTAAGAAAATTAATTTTGATTTTCCAGAAATGAAAGGCTGCCACTCGACTAATATAATTCAAAAAAAGCACGCGACCCAAGTGCCATCCGGGAGTCATCCTCGTCACTGTAATTATATTACTATTATTAATAATAGTAGATAAATATATAGAGATGAATGAATGGCGATTTAAGGCGACGGTGCAAGAGCGCGGGTTGCAGTTCTCCTTTTTTTTAATGCTTTTTTACAGCATATTGAGGTCGAATAAATTTTTATATAATTATAAGAATTCAACTTTTAATTTACATATGTAATATTGTAATCTAGCAAGATTCCCGCGTTCAGACACAGTTCGCCTGCCTGTTGTGCGGGTCGATTTGTGCAATGAGGTACAGCGACATCTCTGATTATTGTTAAGTGGTTAATATAAACATGAACAGACCCAAAAGCCGTCCAACTTCGTTACATTGTAGAATATGTGACGTGGAATGAGGAAAAGGGGCAACAATGAAATTAGCTTTTACGATGAACAAGGATTTAAAAATGGCACCTCGCACTCATTCGCGTGATGACGCTCAATTTTGAAATTCAATTCTTCCTTAATTATGAAAATATAAATTCGGGACTGATCTTAATCGATACAGCGAAATTTTCTCCATTAAATCGATCAAAAACAGGAAATAGATTTTTTGGTCTTTTGCCCCCTTTCCTCATTCCAAGTCTCATATGCTTTTCAATGTTGATCTGGTTACACACTTTTTTCTGGAAAAGTTCCACCAACTGTTTAAATTTTACTTTTATAGTTTTATATAATTTTTATACAAAAAGTTAGATACAGGATTTTTACTTTTAATGATGCAATTGATACTTCAATTATTTATTCACTAATTAAGTTGGTGGAACAATTTGTAAAACTCCCAATTTTCCTGAAGAATTTGCATATTGACTCTTCCCGACCAATAATATGTGACAATAATTTCTTAAAAATGTACAAAAGTAAAATTTTAAATTAGTGTTAATGCAACTTTACAAAAATATATCTGTGACTTTTTTTTATTAAATATAAAAAAGTCGGTAATTTTAATTAAGGATAAAGCTTTCAACGCATACATATGCATTCGCACTAATAATTTTAACAGACATCCACAAATTCTACGAAGTATTTAAAATGTATAAAATGTTATTAACAAATTTTCTACGAAAGACAAAAATTAAGATGGACAAGTGATTGTCCCTTTTTGCAAAAGAAGAATTTTCCAGATAATTTTGATATTTCTAGCATACGTTTTATTTGAATTTTTCCATTACTTAACGCATATACATTTCTGATTCGTATGAAACAATAACAATTTAACAGATGAACAGATGAATTTATAAATACATGAAGAATTTGATGAAATCTAATTCTTCAGTAATCTTATAATTAATCACTTATGCCAGAAGCTCAGAAAATTGATTACAATTTTCGAAACGGAATATCGGGAATTTTACAACCAAATCTTTGGTTTATACTCGTGGCCGCATTATAAAATCTGCAGAGAGCATGGCTTGGTCTCTCCTCTCGCCGACGAGTATGGCCCCGCGGGGGAAAGATCTGAAAGTACACAATTTGCTAAAATCGGAATGAGGAATAATTGAAGCTTACACGAGATGGAAAGAGAAGAGAGTATTTGGAGTGGACGGGGGGTCGACGGCTAATTTTTATATCCCAATACGTATACGTATAATATGTATATGCATACATAGTAATTTAATTTATTTATACCTGTTATTAGGATGGGACGAAACTAAATTTTAGTTTTTATTGTTTCCATTTTCTATTTATAGTTTTTAAATTCAAAGAAAGAACCCCTAAACCCAAATGTAGAAATGACGATGATTGAAAATGAAATTTTAGACAAATCAGTAGAGTGTAGAATATATGTAAATGAATTTATACATAAAAAAATACACATTTATCTAACTTTCAGACTTCTTATAACTTCTGCTAACAAGAATAATGACTGCTCATTTTAACCCCCAGAAAAGGATATTTTCAGACTGGCTTAAAAAGCTAAACATATTTTTTTCTACCCATCCTATTTTTTTATATGAGCCGCTCAAGATTCAAGATCGGTTTTGTTTGCTCTTTATCTTCGATACTCGCATTATCATAATAACCTCTTGCTAAAAATGCGTGCGATCGCGCTCTTGTGTCCTGACTCGGTTTCTCACTTCTTTCATTTACTGCCTTCGCATCATTTACAAATTCTAAGTCGTTACTCAGTACGAATGAATATGAAACTACTTACGAGAACTTACTATTCTATACAGGACGGGTACGCTCTTAAAATCTCTCGAAATTCTTTCAAATCCCATGAAAAACAATATCGACGAAGATTTGTTTCTTTATTACATACATCTAACTAATTTTCCTTGCAGTTCTCTTTTTTGACTTGATACCTATGAGATGACTATATTTCTCAGAAGAGTTTTAATTTGAATTAAGCCTCTTATTTAATTCTACCTTGATCAATCATCGTACTTCGAACGTACCCATCACCATCATCCGTACAATTGGTTTCTATTACGCCAGCGGATTGACTTCGGTCGAACAAGCTACGCGTTATAATTCCTAAATAATTTTATCTACAAACAAGTGTAACATGTACACAGAATAAAACAGCCGAGAGGAACGGTCGGAGAGAAACTTTCTATCGATCCTGAAGAAGAGTCGGTTACCTGATTTACAATAAATATTGCAACTACTTGGCAATAGCTTCGTTGTGAATGCGTCCCACGAACAACAATTCTTGTAATATTTACAATTCGCTTGCTACATTTACAACAGGTTGTGAAAATTCCGAGAGTAACTAGCTTTCTTCTCCACGAACGAGAGCAAATTTTCAGTCATCCAAACACGAAAGACAAGTGCGTCGATAAGATTATCACTTTTTCTTGTCGCTGCACACCATAAATAATGAAAAAATGAGCTACAATTCCAAGTTGTTTGTGAATTGGCTAAGGTGTGAAGCGTCACAGCGATCTATACACTACGGAATATACATGCCGAGGCGTATTTTTAAACGAATATATATCGTTGCTTCGTAATTGCTTGAATAAGATATGATCGCGTCGAACGCCAATTCCATTGGTTCTCGACGGCCTCTGACGCTTACTTTCGTATATAGTAATCGTCTTAAGGACTCGCAAAGTCTTTTCTTTCGTTAATTTAATTATTTCGCGCGAAGAGAGCGCGGTTTTCGGATATGGTAAATTTTAGGAAGGGACCCTCTTGAGGAAGTGGCTTGGGATTTCTTCTGGGAAAGAAGGACCACTCGTTGACGTAGCGTCGAAAGAATATTATCTAGTTCACTGATGGAAAGTACTACGCCTCGATTTGATCGTCAGATGTTATTATGTCAGGTGCCATCGACAGATCTTCGGCAATGTCTTCATCTTGACAAGAATCGTGGCCATGACTCTCTGGATATTCCCTATCGTCTACGGTATCCTCTTCCTGATCCTGCTCCGTTGGAGTTTCCTGAAGTTCACGCTTTATCAATCTCGACAGTTTTCCTCCCTCGGGACTATGACCTTCTTGTTTTATATGTACGGCTGCTGGTTCATCCAGTGCTGACCTGACAAATTTCAATTAAAAATAACATATCTGTTAGACTCTTCTTTTAGATTAAAAAAAATTTCATTCTTCCGAATATTTTTCGAATACAAAGAATTTAAAAAAAAGGGACCTTCAAAATTATTTAAATGAATTTTAATTACTGCATTTTTCACTTTTCTTTAATTTACTCTAGTCTTAAAATCATTGGAACTTTATAACAAATCAACCAATCAAAACTAAGAGAGTCTTTAAATCTTCTTGTCTTGATTGCTGCAATTAGATTTAATAATTTGAATTATAAATCCTAAGTCTGCGCAGGCTACAAATCTTGAAAATTCTTTGATTCCATTGAGCAAATATTAACAACAATTTTCGGAAGTTTAATATTGCAGTGCTTTTTGCATCTGAAATATGAGAATGGGTATCAACTGATTTTTTCCAAGTTACAAATTCTTATCTTTAACTTTATGTTTATACTGTAAAAAAATCAAGACTGTTACAAGAAAAGAAATTTTTTTTCCGTAATTTTGTACTAAAACTTACATTAAATCGTTGTGGGGCATCACATGCTCTTTGTCCGGACTCGTCGTTGTTGATGTGCACATCGAATTGTTTAGAAAACCCATATTGGACTCCCCGAGGGCAGCCTGGAAATACTCAAATTGCATTAGATGGTTAGTTACTGTTTGAGTGACAATTTGTGTAGTAAATATTAATCATTATAATTAAATAGGAAGATATCTTAAATTCTCAAAAGAGGCTTAATCTGAAAATTTTTATAGTAACTAAAACTTGGTAATCTCTGTAATCGTAACACAGGATCCAAAAAAATGTAATTATACAGGAAGATCGAACCACTATTTTTTACATATGTATTTCAATTTTCTGGAACCGAATATAAAATCCAAAATTACACATCACATCAAGTTGAAATATGCAGACCAGAATAATGGGCTTTATTGGAAATTGATACTCGGAGATCTTAGTGGAGGCTAACTTCGAATCTGAAGTAAAAATTCCAAAATTTCGGGCTCAATATGCCTCCATATATTTATAAATCCGGTGGCTAATCCTGATAATGTGGCGCAACAGCCGTAAAGAAATTTCACTCAAGTTGTTTATTCTTGAATTTATTTAAAATATAATTATCGTAAATAGATACCTGGAGATTAGCATTCAGCGCGTCACCGTACATGGTTGGGCTGTGAGTTAACGTAGGACTTTTCGATGGAACACCCCTAATTATAGAAAGAGAAAAAAACATGGTTAGTAGGATTTTCAATTAATCTCAATAAAATAAAAAATGACATCCTGAAAAGTATTGTGTATATGTTTGAGCGAGGAAAGTTTTGGTACATTATACAAATTTGAAAAAATTTACGGGAACAAAAAGAGTGTTGGGATATATTGTTTGTTTCTTAGTTCTATAATTAGTAAAGTGAAGTGTATATTAAGAGAAGAGAAAGAACGAGAGAAGAGAAATAGAGTGAAAAAGAGAAAAATTTAAAGAGAAAATACGATTATAAAAAGACATAAATATTGAAAAAGAGTTTTAAAAAAATATTTTTTTTTAAATCTTACCTACTACACTGTGATATTTAAGAACCTTCTGAATCCGATGGTGACAAGAGTGAGTTTAGAATAAAAATAGATAAAAATTGAAAAAGAACGCCCTGGCTTCAAATCTTTATGGCTGCATTTCTAATATTCATTTATTACAAATAACTTTTCTCTTATTATTTTTTTTTTTTAGTAAATGAACAGACAGATTTGAAGCGCTTTCATTATTTATAAATGACCTAGGATTTACCTGGGTCTCTTATAAAATCCTTGGCTCCTTGTTTTGACTGAGCAAGATATCGTTCGACAACTCGAACGAATATCAATTTCACGCTTGATTCTTGCAAATCATCAAGATCGCTGTTTGCTTTATAGTAACATACATTATTGTTATTAAACTTGTCGACTAATAACGATGATTGATTTGCAACATACGTGTGCATGCTGAAGAAAAATTTAATATCCCAAAGGCCATTTATGAAATAACAATGAGCGTTTGTTGAGAATATCGAGAAAGATAGAGATAGAAGAAATAGAGTGATATAAAAATAGTAAAAATGGTTAAAAGTGTAAAAAATTTAAAAAAATGTTTATTATTAAAATTTGACAAATATATATGACAAATTAGTAGTCAAAGTTGATCATTAGTAAGTAAACATTGGATATACCTGGAGCGCAACGACACGCAGACATTTTAGTGGTTGATGAGTTCCGTTTCGTCCGAGTTTGTAGCCGTGACACATCAATTTACACAATTTACACATGCGCAAGTAGCTCGGACACACAATTTCAGTTACACAGAAATAACGCACACACTCGTATTATTTTAGCACAAATGGATAATTCCTTCAATAATGAGTAAACTAATTTGCACAAATTTTGTTTTTATAGAAAATGTAATTGAAAGTGTCTTTTCTGAATTATAAGAAAGTGAAATACAAATTTTTTGTTTTGGTACACTGAGAAAAATGTTTGGTTCGGACAAAAAAACTTTTTGTTGCTATAGAAGCAACAAAAATTGTTGGTTGTGCCAACCGAATTTTTGTTGAACCAACCAAAGTTTTGTTAATTCAATCAAAACTGAGTTTTTGTTGGTTTACATGAATTTTCTTGGTTCAATGAAAGGTTTGTTGAAAGAACCAAGATTTGGTTGGCACAACCAAACAATTTTTGTTGCTTCTGTAGCAACAAAAAGTTTTGTTGTCCGAATCAAACAGTTTTCTCAGTGTAGCTTACCTCTAAAAATTTATTTTAAAAATCTAAAAAAAATAGACAAATAGATAAATTGACACTGGCTAGTCGTCCAACTTTTAAAGACCAATAGCGAAATCTTGTAATTTTTAATAATTTTGAAGGAGGAACCAGTGGTTGCATAGTTCCTCAAAAACTTAAGCTACTGAAATAAAAACCATCATTCACTCAAACTCTCGTATACATTTGAAGCCAACGCATTATAGAAAAGCTCTATTCAAGCACGATTTAAGCACGCATCATTCCAAGATTAGCTATTAGGAATTGGATTTTCGCTTTGTGAACGCCAAGGATTGTTTCCATGCTGACAACTACTGGAATTTATTTGAAGATCCTGCAGCGCTAACCAATCGTCTTGTGGCTGGGATCTTTGCAGGATCATTCAGGATTTGTATCACCTGTGCTGGAACCTCACGATTCCATGACCTTTTTTCTATTATTACAATTAGTGCTTTATTTAAGGACATATTGTTAGGATACTTGGAATGGTGCAAGCGAAGGATCCTAAACTACTACAGACATTTCAGAGAAGTGTCCGATGAAAAAGGCACAATGCGGGATGTCAAGTTCAGTGGATTGGCTGGAAACTGTAGAGCTACTTCCCGCTGCCTTCAATCGTTTTATAGCCCACAAAATTTTAAATTTAGATTTCCTTTCTTGGCATTTCTGGGAGATCGTTGTTTCCATATTTTTACTACTTTTAGAATAATTTCATTTCTCATGAATGTTTTTATTTCATTGGATGATTTTTGATATTAAGGGCATAATAAAACTTCATTTTAAAAGGTTTGTAAACTATTATGCAATTCGTTGCTTCTCTGATTGAAATGAATTATATTCAACATTATGCAATCAAGATTATAATTATAAAGTCATCTACACTAGATTATAATTTTTAGTACAACTCTGGCTAGGTATTTTCAATTGTAATTTAGAATTCATCTGTTATAATGATGAGTGATTGCTGTACAATTTTCGTACTAAGGGGGTACCCCATAAAATTATGGAAACAGCGATTAAGTAGTAGATGTGGAATTTTTTGATAAAATTGAAGGGAAGGCAGGGGGAAAAAGAGAGAGATACAGAGACAGAAAGATAGTATGAGACGGACTGTCAGAACGTCTTGGCAGCCAGCAGCAGAATTCTAAAAAGTGGTAGTGCTTACTGTGCGGAGAGGTGGGGTGGAGTGGGTGATGGGGTTGGGTCATATTTCCTGGGACGGCCGCGGGACAGATGCCGCCGCTTTACGAACTCGGCGTCGTCCACCATCCAGAATGACCCGAAGTCGTCCTCATAGCGCACAAAACACTTGTGCAATGATAGATTGGTGCGGATCGCGTTCTGTATACACAGACAAGACCACCAAGAAATAGAGAAAAGAGAGTAAAAAAGACAAGGTTGTTGGTTGGTTCTGGGCTACGGCGCTCGCTCATCTGCTCGTTCGATTTTCGCTTTTGGGCGAAATACTTTTTTTTTTTTTTAATTTAAAATCTCATGCCGCGCCATTGTCAGCTACGACCAATCACCGTTGTCGCTCAAGATTGCAACTGATCAGTTGCTCGCTTACGTGCACTTAAACGGCAATTGTTAAAAAAAAAACTGAGAAAAAATAGGTAGTACAGAGATTTGTAAAAAAGAAGGCGGGGAGAAAAATGGTGTGATTTAGCGACTCCTTCAACTACCTGACACGTGCAATAACAGATTTATCTGTTTGTTTTTTTTTGTTTTTTTTTTAAGTTTCTCTTGACGTTTTCAGCTCCGGGATTCCACATGACCTCGACACACGGCCGGAGCCGCTCAAGACTGCGCCTCTTTTCCAAATCTTGCTGTTAGTCGCTGCAAAGCCCACATGCTGGTTAAGCACACTCCTTTTCTACTGTTCATCACTCTCACACAACACACATCCTCCTCAACGCAGGATCCACATGACGAGCTCTAATTTAAGATTCACATACGCAGGATATCACTTCAATAAGCCAAGAGTCGCTCTGAACAACTATTATTTCAAGCTAATCAATTAAATCAGAAAGTTTTTTCATTCTGGGCAGTAAATAAATAAAATAAAAAATAAATAGTCAAGTCTCCCTTCCAAGTATGAGTGTGCCAATTAAATGATCATGATCGAACAATTATAGGAGGATTATATTGTTATTATTTTATTATCACTTCCCGTGACAGTAGCTATTAATTCAAAGATCTTTATCATTAAATTTAATACAATCAAAAACTTAGTTTTGTAATATCATCAATAATTGAAATAAAATAGTTTTGCTCGAGCAACTTTTGTCAAGTAAACAGACAGACACAGACATACAAACAGACGGACACGAAAGGACACAAGCGACAAGTAAAGATAAAAATGGCGCGATTATGTAAACAGGTACATATATAAATATTACTCATAAGAAAAATGTTGAAATATATAAAAACACACACTAGAATTACGAGAGATCTAGAAAAAGCGTAAAGATAAAATTCGCAAGGTGACTAAAACCTTAATTTTATGAGCGTTATACCTAGAAGAGCATATAAAAGAGCTAAAATCGTTTACAAATGTAAAAATAGACATATATACACACATATATATATATAATATAAATATAGTAAAAATAGAATATTAAGTAGAATATTAAAATAGAGTATTAAAATACATAGAGGAAAAATGGTATAATATGTAAAAAATGGTAAGCAGAATACACACATGTTAATTGAGAGTAAATAGTTGAGTGTAGGAGAGCATAAGAGAAACAGATAGACATAGATAATGTGAATTTAATTAGAGTTGATAAGGATAAGTAAGTACTAATTAGGAGATATTATGGAGCAGGGGTGTGTGTAACGGATGTGATTCGGTTTGATCGTGGAGCTGTTGAACGATTGGATTGATAAATCTTGAAAAAGAGATATATAGATGAAGAAGAAAGAGAAAAAATAAATTCGCGCGTGTGGGGCTAACGTACCCAGTCGTGCTGCAAGCGCGTTGAGGACGTCTCTTGTAAAACTCCACTTCGTCCACCGTCCAAACTGCCCCTTTCACGTTTTCGACTCGCATGAAACATTTGTGGAGAGACAGGTTGTGTCGCACTGCGTTCTATACAAAATAATACACAGACTAAATAAGCAACGCAAAAACTAATGAAGCCAACTCAATCACGACTCGGCGATCGAATGATGTAAGTGGTGTGTGCGATGGATTTGCACGGCACCAGCAAAGTGTCGCCAGGGTTGATACTCATTAAACAGGAGTGGCCTCTTCAGGAGCCAGGAAGGACAATTCAGGATTTCAAGTTTCAGTGTTTTCCATAGCATGGCAATGCCACCATTCTATTTTCTACATTATAAGCAAATTTTTCTCTTCAAAATAAAAAGAATAAAAGCAAATCAAGCTTGCATACAGCTTTTACTCTACATAAATTATTATAGAAATCAGACTATTTCATCAAACTATTTTAAATAGAAGAAGTTGAAGTAATTATATGCTATAAATCTTATTTCTATCGCCTGGAAAATACAATATGCATTTTACATTTTGTTTTAGATTAAGAAGTGAATAATTTGTTACTTTAACTTCTCCATTTTAGCACAATTTATTGAAAGCTCCTAGCTTGATGGCATTACCAAGTTGAATAAGGAAGGATGATGAATAATGGGAAAAAATTAAAAATATAAAATCTGTTGGTATATTGGAAGAGAATCTAGTTCTGATGGAGGATATTAATCGTGACGGCAATAAAAGTGTACTAGTATAGTCATTGTAAAATGAGGCAAAAATAATAAATAATAACTAAAACGATTAATTGAAAGAGGCACGATTTGAGGCATTCTCGTATTGTTAATGCACAGCTAGGTATCTAAATCTAGGGGCAACGACAACAATTCATGCCGCAGGGCTGAACATGTCAGAGCCTAAACTTTTTCGGCTACTCATGATGATCCATTGTTTGTTGAGTGGTCCGGATGCTGCTGGAGGAAACCTATTTGTTTGTTTTTTATATTTTCATGAACACAGATTCATGCGAGGCAAAGCTTTATGGCATACGTCAATTTCTCGCACACTCACTCGCACACACATTTCAACGCGCACGCGTTCATACATCCGCACGAAACAATTTTCTTGACACTTCTCGATCAAATCAAAGATTCCTGATATGTTTTAAAAACGCGCAAATAACATATAAACTTAATAATAAAGGCTGGACTACTTTTTTTCATCAAAATCAGTTTTCAAATGAAAATTAAATAAATGAAAGGTACTAGTTATCGAGAAGAAAAACAAAATCTAACAAACGTAAAAAATGTAATAAAAAATAAAAATAAAAAAGTATAAGCAATAGCAGAAATGAATAATAATGCACTACGAGGTACCGATTTCCTATAATACAAAAAAGATTAGCTTGAATAAACAGAGCAAGCTTGTTCCACCGATACCTGGTTCCTGTTAAAAACAGCACCTTGAATTATTGCAAATATTTATGACTTCAGCAATCTCTAAAAATTTTCTTTACCTAGATTCATTTTAACTAGTTTAACAATTCCGTAATTGTTTTTAAACATTTTTCTTTTACTCTATTCAAGTATTTGTTTTAATCGTTTAATTAGTTCTTTCTAATCACTGACTATTTAATGCTATATTATATTGATAAATTATTGAACTCTTATTGCGAATGCCATAAACATACTTAACTTTTCGAAACATATTACGACAAAATTTTTCATCCTGTGGGAATGCTGCTTTCTCTTCTTGACAAAATTGCTTCTGGCCAAAATCCCCTCTAAGAATTTGTTTCGCATTAAATAAAAACGAAAATAAAGTCATTTTTATGAAAATTTTTACTTGATGTCGGTCAAATTTTCAAAGGAGATTATGACCAAAAGGGATCTTACCAAGAAGTGAAAGTGCAGCGTTCCCCATCCTGCTTTCAGATTACCTTTCTTCAACTAGTTTTGAACGCAGCGATGTCTCACGGAAAGAAAAAAATTCGCTTTTCATGTTTTTCCAAAATATGAATAGCGAAAATAAGTCGTTAATTACGTTTGCTTTCCTAACAAAATTCTTTGATAGGACAGCAAATGTTTTCGTTATAGTAGCAAAGCTTTTCAAAGCTCAGGAAGAGCATTGAGTCAAAATTTGCTACTAAAGCGAAAACTTGGAGCTTAAAAGCAAGTCCTAATTCTTTAGATAATTCGGATATTGAGGTATACCTTCCATGTAGCTGCGTTGCGTCGGAAATAGCAGAACGTATTTTGAAACCAGTTGTAAATTTCGTTCAACGTCAGCTGCTTATCCGGAGATTCGATTATCGACTGTAAGGAAAATAATGGAGATAAATATCGGAAAAAATAAAAAATTTACTTTTACTCAAATTTAAGATAATGCTGACTAAATATTTTGCGTCAATGTAATATAGCATAAACCTACACCTTCCAGACAATTTTGCTACAGACAAAGACATAACAAAAATATTCTCTTGCATTTTTTTCAGTCGTACTTACGAAGTTCAATTGTTTTTAATTTATATATTGACTCACCTGCCGAATTAAGGAGGCGTACGTGAATGGTGGTCTTACGTCGGCGTTTTTGTAAAATTCCCTATTACGCTGAATCTCTGTAAAAATAATGAGTCTTCTTGGTATCGATTCAAAGTAAACAACGCCAATACGTGCTAATGGCTTTAACGCAACGGACGTAAGACACGCTGTCTTTTTGCATGTTTATACTTGCGGTGTAAACAAGCAGACTTTCTAAATGTGGAGGATAGGTTGATGTAAACTTCGCTCGAGAAGATTCTATGTCTTTTTTAACACTTCACACAAGCTAGGAATTTAGGTAATAAAATTATAAAAACCTCATTTACTATCACATACACAAACTGAAACTCGACAAAGTTGGTATACAATTTTCAAAGCCTTTAGAGATTTTTGTCAACGGTTTAAGTTAATCTTTGGAAATTATAAAAATATTTGTGTACTTTACGAAAAGCCTATGTTTTTAACTTTATTATTTTTTAAAAAGAAATAAGTAAATGTTACTACAAAAGAAATGTCAAGATGGATAGATTTTGATCGAAGTTTCAGAGTTTATTTCCGAAATATGCTTTCACGTTTGAATAAAAAAATTGATCAATTATATTAATTTGTTGGTAAATATAGTACTTTCACGACTTTCCCTAATTTTTCTTAGAGAAATCTTCAGTTGGTCTAAGAATTACATATCAGCCAGGGAAATCCGAAAATTCGCAGTGTTTCTAACACAAAAATGGTCGAAGTTTCCCTGCACTTATTTAAAATGATTAAATGAAGCATTTTCAAAAACTTTTAACGTGTGAATATTTTGGAAATAAATTCCTCAAATAGAGAAGTGGGTCTTACGAATAAAGAAAGGCAAATTAATTTTCTTCTCTGCATTTAATTACAGAGTGTCCATTTCGAAAAATTTTCATTGATATGTAATTTTGATAAAATTGTGAAAGCGGGCGAAACAGTTGCTTCACAATATGAAAGTTACCTTGTAAAGTTAAAATTCTGTAATTAACTAAAATGTTTAGTATCTAAAATGTCATATTTTCCTTTCTTTTTATAGCTGAATTAAAACGTTCGCGTTTAATTGTTTTCGAAAACCTAATCTACATTTTCTTTCTTAATAATTATCATGCAAAACTTTCTTGAGAAGTAGTTTTTGAACTGATTAATCACACAAATGCTTATATAGTTTCAATTAAATTTTGCTTAAAGAAGAAAAGTATTTGCCAGATTTGTTCATTCGACTCACGATCTGCTTGGACATGCAAAAGACATCTTTCAACGATTCTCTTGAAGCCACACGAAGGTAAGTTGACAGTACCTTGTTGGACGTCTAGACCAGCACGCTCCAGCATGTAGGGCAGCCCTACACGGTGGGGAGGGCGGGCAGCACAAGAAATGAAGAAACAAGAGAACCATCGGTAAGAAAAGATTCGTTTAATTATGGAAAAGTAACGCGCAAGCGCTGCATACTTTCCTTTTTAGTTTTTCACATTAAATTGTTCGTTTACGTCGCCAACAAGGTGTCGAATGCCAATTTGAAAACTTTCAGTGATACCGAGTTATTATATGTGCACGCACAATTTATGGTAAGAAAAGAGACCAAGAGAGGACCGTAAAGTGCAATTGCTACAGGAATTTTTGGTCAGGGTCAATGGCCTTCTTGAGAAAGACGATGACCTGTCGTGAAATGCCAAAGAGAATACTGAAGTATTTTAGATAATAAATGTTGATGTTGAATAAAGTATAAAAAGTAAATAGCACCGGCATACTGTTTATATGATGTGAAAAATTAAGAAAATTGTACTGTATTTTTTTAACGCAAGGAAATAAAATTGTGGAGTGCCATTCTGTTTTAATAATTGATTATAAAAATATATAACTGCGATTATCAGTGGCATTTCATGAACCGAGCATCACTTTGCCCCTTTTCAATGAATATTGTTACCTTCGTTAATATCTAATCCAGATCTATCGACGGATACTCTGCGCCTTACAGTGCCCTCCTCATACAGTCCTACGGATAGCATTCAATTCTCAATTTGTTCTTTTTTCATCTTGTCGACGCGAACGAGACACAATTTTCTAATTGGTATAATCAAAAGTCCACAAGAAGGTAATTCTTTTATTAGCGTTAATAGAAATGTATGGAATTCAATTCAAAAGTAAGAAATTAGTTTTGGAAACTTACGTTTACAAGCTGTGTCAGAAATTCGTTAGATATTTTCATGAGTTAAGAAAGCCACAATGTGAAATTAAATAAAAGTAAGTCAGGAATTAAGAAATTAATATTTGACATCGAAACTTTTACATTATTCAAGTATTATTTATATTAAAGAAAAGTGTCTTAATTTGTGGCTATTGTAATAAACAAATCTCAAAAGCACATAAACCTGGTTAAAATATAATAATTTTGAGAGAGATAAATTCGAGGGTAATATTAGTTTGCGATAAGATTCATTCAAGGTTTAAGTGCTCAGAGTATTTATAATAGTAAAAAATATCGGTTTCAAATAAAAGATTAAACCTTAAATCGTGCATATTTTACACGATGCGTTTTGAAAAAATTTCAGAAAGAAAAACTTACCTCCGGCTAAGGAGAGAGCAGACTTATCGCTGATCCTTCTCCTTATGGGTCCAGCCATACTGGGTAGGGAGGGCATATTAGGCATGCTACCAGGCATGTTGGGCATTGGTGGCATCCCCGACATGTTGGACATGTTGGGCATTGGTGGCAAAGGTGTGCCACCTGCTGAAGGTGGTAATTGTCCACCAGCTGGTGACCTTACGGCTGATACCAATGCGGACATGGAGACTGGAGACACTTGCGATACTCCAAAGTTTGGAGGTGGTTGGCTCATGAGGGCAGATGATAAACTTAACTTTGGTAAAGTCGAACCCGTCTGCAAAAAAAAAAGTATTTCAAGAAATTTAAAAATATTTTTGTTGATTTCCGAAAGTTTTCAGGGATCCTTGAAAACCCATTCAAATATATTCAATTCTTTTTTTTAACAATAATTTCAATCTTTTTTTAAGGGCACGTGCAACTTTACCATAAGAGTAATCGTTTAAAATACACTCATCTCGCGATCGAGAGCACCGCTCTGGGGTCGAGTGACTTCGATCGGATGGGATTAAAATAGCTCGAGCCAGCACTCTGATGTCACCACGGCATTGACTTCGCGAGCGCCGGCACTTAGTGATGGCTGTCGAGGGACGCTCGGGGGGGACGTAGAATCAGTCAAGCGTGAAAAGTGCTCTCGATCGCGAGATGAGTGTATATTGAAATTCCTTAAAATCCCCTAGGAATTCTTTAGTCTTTTTAAATCTCTTAAAATCCCTAGCATCGCAAGACTATTTATTATTGCGAGCGTAAAGCTGGAAAAGCTAAATTTGCTCTTATGGTAATTACCACATGCCCTTAACATCGTATTTCTGAGTTAAATTTTAATAGAAAGGATTTGAAATTCTATAAATGGTCCTTTCTGAAAGTTTGGACACAGACCTCCGTCCCGGTAAATAATCGAGACGGCGAGAATTCAAGCACAAGGGTAATTATTTTGTGCTTGAGAAAGGATATTGCTGAGAGCTACTGCGGTATTGGTATTCTCCGACTGCCTAACTTGTTAGGGGTTTTAATTAAGGCGATATAAATCGCCGAGGGCGATGAATTATTAATATCAACTTCATGTATAAATTAGCACTTGAGTCCGTTGCACGTTAAAACTGAAACTAGCGTTGTTTGCCGATTGAAGCCACAACGACAATGCTAGCTCGTAAAATCCGGAACATCTATAGAAAAGGCCACTTTACGATTTCAGCATCGTATTACGAGCGTACTTTGCCCGGAAAGAGTGGACTTTCATGGAACGGCGATTGTTGTGTCGTTTCCTTGTTTCTTTTCAAAGGGTCTCTGCTGTCTAAGCTTTTTAACATAAAAAGAGTCAAAATGGTGTTTCTCAATTTTATTAGAGAATTGACTAGGAAAATAAGGAGGTTGTTAAACTTCGACTGTGGTAAATACATTACACATGCATATAAAATGCGATTATTGTTATTTCGTCAAACTTACCGACGATTCAGATGACTTTGGTGGTTCCGGCGAAGCCATTTGTTTAGCCACGTGCAAATGATGCATCATAGCCGTTAATCGATCCCGTTCTTTTTGCAGCTGAATTTCCAGCTGAGAAACCACTTGCATTTGAACTCTTGCTTGAGCTGTCGACCTGTCGTCCAGCGTATGTTCTGTATTTAAGTGCCTATGGATTTCCCAGGAAAGAAAATATTAGAGCCTTAATAATTAAATTGTTTAAGACAATAACTATTTTTTCATAGCTTGAAATGAAGAAAATTGAAAAATAAAGCTTTAAAATAGATCAAGTATGAAAAATGCAACTTTATTTAAAAACTGCAAAGTCTTGGAACACCAAATATCAGAATAAAAAAAAGCTCAAATTAAATATGAAAATTCTAAGAAGCGAACTAAATAAAATATCAGGCAGATTATTCGCAGACAGTAGAAACGCATAATCCAATAATATTCGCAAAATCGCTAGCATTTTCATTTTGATAACCATAATCCTCTGCAGAGTGGACCAGTGTGTTGGAGCGAAGGAATGGTTGGGGGGATGGTTAAGACCGAAGATGCGGGAAGAAGGTCGGGGTTTGAATGGATGGAAAGACCGGAGTAGGAGAGGTGGTGGGATTAGACCGAGAGGCATAACGATGCGGTCGAATGTCGTGAATATTAATGAGACAAAGGTAATTAGCGTTTTTTTAAAGTAACGGCTTGTTTGAGGGAGTTCGTGGCGACGGGCTACGTGATTACTAGAGATTGTAAGAGGAAAACTGGGAGTCGGGACAGGAAAGACGAAGACACCGGATGTCAATGAGATACGATGACGTGAACAATTTTTCTAAACTTCTTTCACAGCCCTTCTGATATTGCGTCCCTCGATTTTTTATCTCAATCTCTACCGCTTCTTTTTAATTCATATTACAAATCAATTCTTACACGAGGCTAAGTGGCTACGGATAGAGTAAATACACTGGACTTGAACTTCTTATCTGTATATTCTAGGTACTAATTATTATTAAATGTATCTATATCATTAGATTATTTTTATCATATAAATTATCTAACTTACTTAAGGAATGCTTGGTAGTCTTCACAAATTGCTTCACAGCCAGGCCACTTACAAACTCCATGGCCGTAGAGAGGGTGGGATTTGTCGTTGCACGAAATATCCAAGGGCTTTTCGTCCAAGGGAGTTGTTCCATTAACCTCTGACCGCCGACTCGAAAGTGTCGAATGTAGAAGTCCTGTCGTAGTCCACAATGCAAAAGTTGTATTCGAAATAGACAATTCACTAGGTACACAATTCGAGGTTCGAGTTGCGCTCGTATAAAAAATTTGAGTATACTCTAAGAGGAAGTTGATAGTCGAAAGTACAGTTATAAAAATGGATTTAAAACATATAATACAAAATATTTTGGCAGAGGTAAAATACCCTTAGAATATACTCTGTAGATACTAAGAAATTGAAACAATCTTTACCATTTAACCCCGAACTCGATTTCGAGATTCCAGAATTTTGGTGTGATTCGGTTCCATCCGTCGACTCTGTTTTCCACGTTGGCATTCCATCTGTTGGTTGGATGCCTGTTGAAAGTTTCCAATTACTCGCGTTCACTCAACCTTCCATAATATTTTGCTCTCTCAATTAGTAACTAATTTTTTCAATTATTTTTAAAGTAATACCTTTTACCTTCTACCAATGAGAATATCTGAAGAAAAACAGATTAAAAAGTACGTACACCCATCTACACTCAGTGAATTTTTAGATGTTATTTGGAGAACATTTATTTGTGAAAAGGAATATATTTTGTTCTTTAAAAATAAAAAACTCCATGAATGTAGAAAGAGTGTGAGCAAAATGTATCTGAAATTTACAGTTTGGAAGAGTACGTTTTGAAACGAGACTCTTCAAAACGGTCACGTGTGAAGCAAACATGCGTGGAAGAAACCCAAAGGTTCATGTTGACGAGGAGGCGTACGGGAAATCGAGAGTCGAAGTACGATAGTACATTGGAGTGCCTGAGAGATAATAAAAGCAGAAAGGTAGGAAAAAGGAGATGATGGGCAAGTTTGTTTCACACGTGAATTTCCGATTTTGAATGAACCAGTGCGTTTACTCTTTCCTCCCCCATCAGCCAGCGTTTAATGCGTCGAAAGGAAAGCTCTTTTCAAAGAGATACTCCGCACCGAAATAGTTCTACGTGGAAAGTTTTGCCCAGGTTATGACAGGAAGTGAAGAAGGGTGAGTGGATCAACTCAGAGAGGTGCAAAAGGTTAAGGGTTGTTCTCGTTCGAATCAAAGGATGCCTCCAACATCAACTCACCTTAGGGCTTTTGCCACATATGCCTCCATACATCGTGATGATTCTTCTTTGTTACTTGGTTGTAGTACTGCAAAGGATAAGTATCCACAAAGACCCTATTTAGACTAGACTCCTTTCATTGTGAATTCATTTAAAATGTGAATATAATAATCATGTGTAAAAGTACATAAATCCTTTTATAAAAAAGATATAAATGATATAAAATACACAAGTGTTATCTAAAGATTCTCTAGTTTAATAGAAGTCAACTATGAAAAAAATTTGAAAAATCAAATGTAAAATAATTTAATAATTTACAAAGAAAAATGTCAAAATGTGATTCAGTTTATGTGATACTGCTAGATTTGGTCCATAAGACCATATGTAATGTTAATGTAAAAATTTATATTTTCTATACAAGGCGGTAAAAAATTCTTATATTTTGCAAAAGGAGACGGAATTAATATAACTTTAGCATACTCAAAAGGAATTAAAAAATCTTGGATTTTACTTTCGGCATATTCCTCCTTAAATATTGCTAAAATGAGATGAAAAAAAAAAAAAAGGAATACGGACCCGAAGAATGATTGTGGCCTTGAAGGCCCAAGCCTTGTTGAAGAAGGTATTGCCTCTGCGTGATCTGCAGCTGTTGGATAAGTTGTTGCTGTTGGAGAGCGAGTTGTTGAAGAGGCGCAGATACCTTTTTTTTGTCTGCCGTTTGCAGTAAATGCGTCTGCTGGATAAGATTTAGCTGCAACTGTTCTTGCAGTTGCTGCATCGCTTGTTCTAATTGTTTTCGACCTAATTCTGCGAGTTGGTGTTGATGCTTAATTTCCAAAACAAAGAATATTCAAAAGTTACTTAATCAATATCATTAAACTTTATAATTACAATAATACTCTATTACTTATTCAGGTTTTATTTTCAAGAATAAAACTCCACGACTAATGCTAAAACTTTCATGGGAAATATCAATCAACTTTGAATCGTCGAGCATTCTGTAACTCGGGCCATTTGATATGATTCTCAAATTAACAATTGCTCGGCTTTCTTAAATAATGGTTCAATTAATTTCTTTGCGCCGCTCCCCAAATATTTTTCCTCTCTCTTCTCTGTTCTCTACAGTCTACAGAAAGAGGACTCGTTATGATCGTGCCTTTTATAATTAGAATTACTGATTGGTCGGGGGACGAAAGGACGGCTGTTGTCAAGGGTGAATGTTGAATTTAGAGAAAGCCGAGTCTTTCAAGTCTTATAAAAAGTTTCGTTTCATAAAAGGACTCGTGAAACGGTAATGAAAGGCACTGTAGGCTAAATTAAAAAATGTAACAAGTAGGTGATGTAGGACCACAGAAGTGGCAACTAACTAACTTTTAATCTTCTACTTACATTTTTTAGGGATGAAAAGTAACCGAAACGCTCCTGGTTTGATACATGCTCGGTTGAAGAGTCCTGTAAAAATATCGGAATATGCAATTGTTCAAAAGTTAAACCAAACAATTATTATGAACATATAAGGCTGCGGCCAGTTTAGAATTCAATTAACGACCAATTAAATTATATTAATTACCTGATGATGTTGTTGTTGTTGTAGGTAAAGTGTGTGTTGCTGCATAAATGATTGCAATTGTGTGGGACTAAGAATGTGTTGTTGAAGGAGTTGTTGCATTTGATGCAGACCACTCGAATGATTCAACATCATCTGCGAAGATGTTTGTGAGGGTGGTGGTGGTCCCCCCGGTGGGCCTCCTGAAGTAATTAAAAATTCAAATAAACGATGAAATTAGAATTAAAATACAAAATAGAAGAAAATATGAGAAGAGAAATTGATAATCACCTGGAGGTGGGCCCTGAGTGGGATTTGGTGGTGAGCCCCTCTGCGGGGCCTGTGGACTCTGGTGCGGACTAGGTTGAGGACCTGGAGCCCCCGAACTGGGTTGCTGCGACTGTTGCGTGATGATTGGTTGCTTTTGCTGGGTCATGGGTGCTGATGTCACTGCGTGCCCAGCGGGACTGAGCTTTCCATTGCTTTGGTACTCGATGGTGAGGTCTTGTTGATCACTGTCGGGCCCACTTGGCCCTCTTTCCCTACTTCGCGGTGGTCTTTCCTTTTCTCGGCTCTCCCTCGCTGATTCTCTCGATTGTTGTTGTT
Source organism: Synergus gifuensis (assembly GCA_904066015.1). Lineage (NCBI taxonomy): Eukaryota > Metazoa > Arthropoda > Insecta > Hymenoptera > Cynipidae > Synergus > Synergus gifuensis. The sequence continues at coordinate 188,644 of CAJFCO010000113.1, read as the reverse complement.
TCAGGGCTGCGAATAGTGAACTTGCCTGTAATTGGAAAATAAGCTTTGAAAAATCTACCTAATCAAAAGCTCCAAACTTAACGACAAGTTTTAAGGTTAAAAAAACAACGTTGCAGCGATGACCGTTTATTTTTATAAGATACGAAAAAAATAATCAATTTTTATCACTGGAGTGAATGTGGTTTTTTGTGTTTATCTCTTTATGTTTAGAAAACATACACAAAGTGTTGACGTAAAAATAAATAATATCAGAAGAAAATACCGAAGGAGACCGGAATATAGTTTCACTAACAATAAAACCACTTAATACAATATAGAGTATCCTATATTCAATTAATTTCAAAATATTTTAAAGTATTTCAAGGAATGTTCAATGATTTTTAAAAATGCCAAAATATTTTGAAAGAATTGAAAATGTGGAGAATTTTATTGTTTGGAAAAAATGAGAAATTTTCATAGGAGTGGATGGATGAAGTCAAAGAGTGAAGGATATTAGTGGTATAAATCCAAAGGAGCGTTGAAGTTACGTCTTAAACTTCTGTTGTATTTCGAACAATATTGATCTTATCTAATGGTATTCGAGTGCGATAGCATGGTTCTTCTCTATTCCAACCTTGGCATATTCGAGCTGTTGTCTGAATGACGTCGACTCGTCTCTCCGACTGTTTACACGGCGGGATTTGTTTTATTAAGTTCTATCATCAACCAGATTGTAGAGTGTATAAGCGAAACTGAATAAACCCACCCTTCCTTGACTCTTTCACCCGCCCTTGCCTGAAGGAAGCACACGTCAAATGAGTTTTGTGAAACGATGTGGTAAACCAAATTGGATACTCGCTTTTCTTGAAACTCAATGTATATGAATTTAATACAGTAGAAAAACTAATTATAAACGAGTGAAATTAAGATTTGAAATTAAGAACCCAGAACGTAAATTTGATTTCCATGTTTGAGTGTTACCATTTTACCGTCAAATCTAATAAATACGAGTGATTTGAAAGGTTGCGAAAAAGGTATGAAGAAAGGACCCATTGGTGCAAAAGCACCCCATGTGTCTTTTGCAAATCCCGCACGCTGAGTCGTATGCTAATCTTATTTGTGTACGATTACGTATGTTTATAACATGCAAAGAAATTCTCGGGGCGCGTTATCAGTGTTTAGTCAGGAGTCAGGTGGCGTCGTTTCGCCTGCAGTGTCGACGAAGTAAAATAAAAAGTGGGAAAGCCCAATGGTACAAAGAGGAGACTGTGTGCTTTGAAACACAAAAGAAATGGCGCATTCCCGCTACGCGTCTTTCCTAGTTGATTTCTCTCTAGATGAATATATATTCCCTTTAGGGGTTCTTCTCGTTCTACGTTAAGTTTTGATGAACGGAACTTTCAGATGAAAAATTTTCGACGAAAATGTTAGATAATATTTGATGGCTTCCTGCGAGAACTTTGAAAACTTTTAATAAAACTCCAAGTTAATTATCACTTATTTCATCATTATCATAACACTCAGATATATGTATATTTACGCAACCGTAATGCTAGCTTCTTAAAATTGATGCTTGAGAGAAGACTGCAGTGTTTACCCTGTGAATAAAAACCAACGATCGAGCAAGACTTTTAATCCACTTAAAGCTGCATGGCTGAGGATTCCGTCAGGTCTCGATTCTTTAATTCGCTAATTAATACCACGGGGTCTCTCTTAACGAAGAAACGATGATTCTTAACCCACGACCTCTTCTTGGTAGCCTCCCGAAGGAGCGGCAGTCGTCTAACCAAGGGTTGAATCTCGTATGTACACGATGGAGAATGGGGGTAAAGGAAAGGGTGTAGAATATAACGGTTGAAGGACCATCGACTATAGATAAGAGGAAGAGAAAAGGGAGGGGTACGAGAAGAGTCTCCTAAGACTCTTTTAAGAAAAGGTTAAATAAAGGTCGGGGTGTGGCCTGTTGTTGGCTGTTCAGATTTCTTCAGCCCCATCTTATTTGAATCCTGAAGACTCCTTCGGGTACCTCGCAACTAGCAGACTTCATATCTTTTATATATTAAAATTCTCACCCCCGCTCTCTCGATTCTGTCCCGCTGTTTACTATTTGGATTTATCTCCACTCTACAAGTGAGTTTCTTATGCGTTATTTGTGTGCTTTTCGGCCCTCTTTCTTACTTTTTCTTGCTATTCTTCCAAACTTTAAATTCCATATTTTCCACATCAAATACTCATTTTAAAAAAATAATAATCACTAATAAATATTAGCTTTATCAGTTCATGATCAGTTTGAAATAAATTAAATTTTTAGATATGCATTTGTCTACATACAAGGGTTTTCTATTGAAGACTCGCACAATGTAGTGCTTGTATTTCCATTGAATCCGTGTATAGTAGATTATTCACGAGATACCCCCCGTGGACGAAACCCGAATTCCACATTCGCATTGACCAATGTCGACTATCACTGTAAATGTTTACTCAGTACATTTTTTGTTTGCGTTAATTCTGATACGTTTAGCGGATATCGATGTGCCGTATATATCTGTTACATCGAATATGGATGAAATATATAAAAGATGATCGTTTTATTATACAGCGTTGTGCAAATATTTCTCTGCCTCTTTCAATGTGAAATTTATTGCAGTCAAAAAAGCGAAATTTATTGATAAAAAAGATATAAAAATTAAAGATTAAATTTCGTCACCTCGATTCGAAATTTAAAAATTCTTTGATTTGTCTTTAGTAGGAGTCTCGATCATAAGACACGGTCTATTCTTCCCTAATTTTGAATTATTCGCGGATTCATTAGCAGCTCGTGTCGCATTTTGAAATTGTGGATACCACGCTGGAGAAAGAGAGAGTAGTTGAGAATTTTCGAGGTAATTTGTATTCCACATTTCTCCAGCTGCCGGAGAGAAGGGTGGCAAATACTCCTTCCGTCACAGCGTGCCTCTTCCGCATACACGCGCGCAACGTTCAGAATAACGTCTGATTATGCGAGCGCATGACTGAATGTAACGCGATTTAATATTAAAATATTATGACAAACGTCAACAGGAGGCGGGTGCAAAGCGTTGATTGGACCACGAGTGCGTGAATACGAAACGAGCGACACTCGTTTAGATATTTACCATTTCACTGACTTCTTTTTATCCAACCGCTTCATCTTCTTGCATTTTCTTATTTTACAATTTTATTGTATCTGGAAACTTTATATAGACAAATTTTTAATTAACCTACTGCCATTCCTATTTATTTAAATACTCTTTTCGTACTTTGCATTTTCCCGCGAACCAATCATATCAAATCTTCCTTCGAAATTTTTTAATATTATTTAAAATCTCTGAAATCGCAACCTTTTCTTTTACGATAAAATTCAATGAATTTAACATTTTCGAAATTTTTAAACTAATCTCAGACCTAATTAAAGATGCTGCATGTTTTCTGTAGAGTAATTTTCCGGTCACGATTCCTCGAATAAACGATGGTTATTTTCGTAACATTTCTAACCAAAAGAAGAATTTAAGATATAAGTTTAGATTGCGGTGCGGAGCGAAATTTCGCCAAAATTACCCTGCCTGCTGTTTACTGCGGAGGATAAATAAAGAGTTTCATATATAATTGTCCTTCTCGAAGCAAATTTACGTCAAACATCAGGAGATTCCTCTTGCATTTTTCCAAACAATCAAGAAAGCCGTTGCTGTCGAGACTCGAAAGTTCTTGTGAAAGGATATGCAATATTGAAAGGAATTAATGATTCCATGAGCATTTGGTCTCTCGATGGAGGCCTGCCGACTGGGTTGCAGGAACTAGTTTCTGGGATTCGACAGGGGGCGGATGAGCGAACATTGGGAAACAGGTGGAATGTCTCTGGCTTCAGCCTTCCATCGTTAACGTGTGTACATTATAGATGGTCCCGTGATTGGTTCGTCAGCCTCTCAAAAACTCGAACTCATCGCGTTCTGCCATGCAGTCGTCGACTCGTTTCGAAGGTTCATTCCAACGCACCAACCCTTCGTTTCCAATTGACAATGTATAGAATCTATTCTATAGGGGTATCAATTAGTATGATTCGTTCAGCTTTGGACATTTCGTTTGCTTTAGGTGGAAGGTAATATCAAGCCAAATAAAGCCGATTTGTCGTTTGAACTGACTAAATGATTCAAGGGGTTCGCATTTTTTATTTTTATTTCGACTTCGCTTTTATCCTACTTGGTTATTAATTATATCGTCAATTATCATCCCCGACGTTTTTGTCTCAGTCCTGAGTGAGTTGTTCGTTAAACTTTAATCGATCAGTTGCCAACTTTATAGAAAGTGTGACATTAAGCTCTTATTGAATTCTTCGGATATCACATGTCGCCCGTCACCGGTTTTATTAACGAGGGTAAATTTTTCTTAATTTAAAGGAAATATTGAACATTTGGAGATGTTGATGGCGAGATGAGATAATTATTCAACAAAGTTTAAATAACTTTGATTAAAACACTGAAAGGGAATCAATTTTGGGGGCAAATTTTACAAAGATTTATTCACTCTATGAATGTCTATTATATCAATTATTCTCTGAAATTTAATGAACATAGTCTAACTACTAACAAGAAGATTATATTTAGAATTGGTCCTCTGGAGACATTTTCTTGGATACTTTATAATATAATATATAAATAAAATTGAGTAAGTTCAGAATATTGGGATACATTCATAAATGTCACAAAAATGAATAGTTTGTAAAAAAGTTTCTTAAATATTTTAAATATTGATAAAAATATTTTTTATCAATAAAGTAAATTTTTTAATCAATTCACGAAATCGAGATTAGGAGGAAGAAGCACAGATCAGAGCCATTATGCAAGGTAAACGTTAGGTACGTGAAACTGTGGTGAACTGGTGAATATCTGCTGTCTGTATGTGTACAAGAATTAACGCGTGGGATATAGAAAGCCTTGTCCAGGATACTGGAAACTGGAAAGGCGAAGAGGGTGGCATCGAGCCGCTCTAACAGAGAACGAGAATAGAGGGTGCATCGGAGAGAGTAATTTTGGCATTCTGCGGGTTTGCTTACACCCTTCGGTTCAGCGATTTCGGGAACACGACACTACTAACGCGTATGCAAATGTCCTATCGTGAACGATACATGTTGTCGATACATCCGGATCTGACACAAAAACCTGTCGCTCGCTCTTTTTCTTCTTTTTAACCCTGTCTTTGCACTCGTAATTTCAGTCCGCTATTCATGAGGGTGATTCTCTTCTAATCAATCGTCCCTCTAAAAAACTTACACGTACCACTTTTTCAAATGAAAAAAAAATCGTCAAAAAATAGTCCAAATCAAAGAGTAAAAAAGAATACGTGATTGAAAAAAGTTAAAAAAAAATTATATATATATATATATAAGAAGTAAAATTTTACTACGGCACTGCAGAATAAAAAGATGAAACTGTTTTTTGTAGATGATGAAAGATGGAGGAGAGGTTGTATCTGTTTGGTAGAGTATAATTTGATCGTTGCTTGAAGTCTGCCAGAGGCTAGCTGGATAGAAGTCGTTAATGAAAATCAAACAACGGAAAAAATTACACGTTCACTTAGTGGTTAGCATCGGCATTCTCCTTTCTACCCCTGAGACTTTTCGGGGGTAGAAAATAGGCGGCGGTTTCGCCTTCGTCAGCTTTTCCTTTCGCACACTGCATCAGCGTGCTTGGGTCAGGCAGACTCAAAGGGCTCCGTTGGCATTTGCTTTTTTCTTGCCTTTTCTCTTTTCGTTATCGGCGAAAGATGCTGATAAAACGTCTCATTCCACGGCACACCCTGATCTTAATTTCAAGACTCCTCTTCACTTTACTTCATGTACCCTTCTTTAAAAATGAATACGCCATTTCTTCCCTGCAAAAAGGCCATTAATAGAACTTAAAATGCATTAGGATCTAATCTTGCCAGTTTGTATTAAACATTCAAGTCGGAATTTTGTGCAAAATTGTAAATGATTTTGAGACAAGGTATAAAATAATAGTTTACTTTCTTCTTGATGATTCGGAAATTTGAATACTCTAAGCGCCAAGACAACGACTCTCGATCTCATTCTAGCGGCTAAACATCCTTCGACCTAGTTGATTCCGGAGCCAAGTAATCTCATCGCAATGGAGGTTGCCATGTTTTACTTTCATTCTAGTTAATAATTCAGTATCAATTAGTGGCTGCTTGAATTATGAAGAGGCCCTTCTTCGTTCTTTGGCTTTCCGGTCGGCGGATCTCGTGGCCTCCACGTCAAAGAAACAAATCGAGAGTGAAAAAAAAGGAAGGAAAGGCATAAATAAAAGGCGCACGATATTTACGTTTTCGATGGCGCGAAGAGAGGAAGGATTCGATTATAAACGAGTTAACTCGGGTGAAATGTCGGTGTACTTATTCCATGAGGACACTGAAAACAATCCTATCGAAAAATGAGAAAGTTGGCAACCGTCTTTGCTTTAGAGAACCGAACAGCGAAAGCAGCAATCCTCATAAATTATGAACTACTCTTTTCTCTTTTTTGTGTAACAATTCTTTAGGAAAAATTATTTTTTACACGAAAAATAATTTCTATTGGTAATTTTTTACTCTTATTGGGTATCCTTCTCGGGGTTGTTAGCGGACGACGAAAGCATTTTAAAAAACAGTTCTAAAGTGGATCGGAACGCTCCGAATTGGGAAATTCTTTTTTTTCAAGCCTCACTAAAGGTTTCTAAATCCCTCGAGCCTCTCACACCATCTCACAGAGTCGCATCCCCTTTGGATCATGACGAAGCATACGGGTAGACGCATATTTATTCGCAGTCCATTTTGGTTTGTTTGCACAAACGAGAGTCCGTCAGGCCAACATTGGACCGCCACCCCTCTACTTTGCTCAAGTTTGAATTCCTTCGTTCTGCTCACTTCCGGTGAATTCGCGAAACGAAAAGAGATTCCGCTAACCAAATATCACTCGAAATTTAGTGCTGTCGACTTGTAAAATAAGTGCAAATAACTCCAAACTCTGTAACCACCAAATTGCAATTACGCCACTCTTATCTACATTGCATGAAAACAAATGTTAATGTGTAATCAGGCCTTAACTAATCTTGTAATAGTATATAATAATCGTGAAGTAATCGCATCCATACAAACACTAAAGAATAATGTTAATTTTACTTCGACCATAATATACTGGCGCTTTAAAAATTTTAATTTTAATTTTAAAAGGGTAATCTGTAATTTTATAATTAGAAAAATCCTTTTAAATTCCTTGACACTACTTAAAATCAACATCCAATCTCGTTAAAACTCTTAAGATTTGAGTTGAAAAGATTTTTATTCTAAGAGCCTAAAATTGTTAAATTTCAAATTGAAATCACGTAATTTTGTACTTTAATATTATTAATTTTCATGCAATTTTTTCCGCGCGCTGATGTGCGCGTATAATAGTACAAAATACATATACTTTTACGAATATACATGGAAAGAAACAAAAGTTGTTAAAAGGGAAAGATTTTGCATAACTACGTTGTGTAAGTTAATTTGTGAAGTGTTTCTATAATAAAATTGGATGGGGCTCCTTTAAGAAACAGTAAAAATGCTTCTTCAGAAAAAAGAATGGGGTTTGTAAAGATAAGGCAGAAAGGCTGGAGAGATTTGGAGACAGGCACGCTTCGAGTTTCAAACTCAACTTGGCAGGAATACCGGATGAGATTGCGGTTAAAAATTGTATGGTATTACTTAAACCCCTTCTTGCCGATTTCTTCGTGTTCTTGATGATACAATTAAGTCAGGCAACAGCGGATTTTCTGACTCGGAAAATTATCCAATATTTTTCACGCGAAGTGGTTGGAGGGTAACGTCACTTGGGCAGAGGGCTGACTGAGTAAAGGGGTGAGAAAAATATCAGGGGTCGTAGAATAGAAATTAGAAGGCAGAGGGCAAAAGAAATATTTGGTAAGAAGCTTGATGCGATTCTCAAGATCTCAAGGCTCTAAAGAAAAATCTTTAAGTTTCTAAAAAGACAAAACTCAATTAAATTACCATTTTCCAAATTATATTAAAATATATTCGGAACAGATAAAAGTGATATATTGCTTATTCCTGAAGTCTTCTTTTACCTTCTAGTAATAGCATTCTTAATATTTAGAGCATCATCTGAAATGAATATTAAACATGGTAATCGTTTTATCTTCAATCGAGATTTGTAGAGTCTAAATCAGAATATTTAAAATTAAACAACTCAGACTGAAAAAGAGAGTTAAAAATTTTGAACCACGTTGTAAGATGAGGCGAAAATTATTTAATTTTGCGGGGGGTTTCAGTTGCTCTTGAGACTTAAGTTGTTTTGAGTAAACTCAAGAGAGAAGTAATGCATAAGCTCTCCCAATTGCGGCTTAAACATTTACGGAAAAATCGATGGCGTTTTCATCAATCCCGTGGTGATTTGCATCCCTCGTTTCACCCTCCACTAACCACCCTTCCACCTTATTCGAATCGTTGGGTCGCTTAAATCAAGCCCTTGGTCTTTATAGTTTTTTTTTTCACGGTGAATATTCAGTGGTCACGTATATTTTAACACAGAACTGGTGAAATAGCCACCCACAAATGTCTTGTAATCTGTCTCATCGAAATTTTTGAAGCAATGTACATGAATATGTACAGAATGCTCTTTGATAACTTTTTTTTCGTAAAGAATTGAAGCAAATCTCATTAAATCCTAGGAATGTCATGGAAGATCATTGTATGGAAAATTTATTTTAAATCGGGACAATAAATCAATTATTAAAGCCATTGGGATGTTTCTTCAATTCTAACATTTTGTCCAGTCCCGAAATGACGTGTAAATCTCGTTTGCATAGGAATTCTTTCCGCTAATTTGGATGGAACCGCGCGTCTTCTGTGCGAGGAACATTTGTATTCAGTAAGGGTACTTTCGAAATCCAGAGTGCGCTTTAAGATCGGGCAAGCCGCTCGGATGAGGTGCTTTAAAAAGAGAAAAGGAGTAAACGCGAGCGAGCGGGTGAGGGTTGGGTCTGGCTGTGTGGTTAAGAAAGAAGTAGATGAGGCAAGAGGGCTAAGGAGGGAGAGAGCGATCTCGCATATTTCATATGCAGGGGGCTGTTTTGCTTGGCCTCGGCAATATTATTACCATATTTTTCACATAATGCGCCAACGTGTATGTCTTATTTCACGTGACATCCCCTTCCGGGTGTAATGCATTTTAAGGTCTTATCATTCATTGCGCACTCATTGCTTTACGTGCTGTTCGATACATCCATAAAACTTTACACATGTTTCGCGCCCCGTTATCGATGGTCCGAAGTCTCAAACTATCAAGTTTGCGAAATCTCGGAATTTATCGAATTTAAATCTTGCATAAATATGAACAATTTTTTCACATAAGACATAAAATACGGATTTATATTTCATGAGCAAACAAAGACAGTTTCTTTTGTTTTTTTAGTGTTTTGAAGATTAAACTTTCACAAATATACATTATTGCGCGATCCAAATGATAAGTATTGATAAGAAATTGCGTTGTGTAAAAATTAAAAAAAAAATCTAAAATTAATAATAAAAAGTTTAGACTTTTGATTAACTTTTCAACTTTGAATAAAAATAGCAAGTGCTCATTTTTAGAGAAAAGATAGACTTTGGAAGAAAGAGCTGATTCTATTATTTACAATATACATACAAAAGCAAATAAAACACCGAGTCAATTAAGGATGTGTGTTCACAGAATAAGCTCGATTCAGGTACACCGGAACAAATTAATTCTTGCACCCCTTACAAAACATAATTAAACTATTTCGAACATCTTAGGAAAGCCACTCCCTGTAAGCGACACGCAAGTTTGCTTTGAAACGATAGTCCATATTCCTCGTATCATATTTTTAATTATTATTTACATAACATTATAAAACAAAGTCTCGCCCCTGAAACTAAAATCAACTAATGAATCAAATTGAATATTGTTAAAAAGTGCTCTGATAGCATATTTTCATCAATACCATATATAATAAGAAAAAATCTACAATGACTTTTCTAGAAGTATATTAAATTCAAATAAACTCAATCTTCGCGTCTTAAAATGATTTTTTACGACCTCGATACTGATTCGACTACCAATAACGCGTGGATTCTTGTCAACGAGTAAGAAATACATAGGGTATAAAAAAGTTTTAGAAAACTTCTCAAGAAGAATATTTCACAAGCTGTAAGCGGGGCTGATAAAATTTTAGAGTCGTCGAACCCAAGTGGATCGTACGGTAAACCGCCTCGATTTTCAAATACAAGTGCCTGGACTACTTCCCTCCCCCATTTTTCGTGGTATGAATGGTGTACGGTCTACAGGCAACCTATTCGCGTGTAGATTCCGGAAAATTATAGCCGATAAAGAAACAAATTTCGAATTCCGCCAACCGGGGCGTTATAACATTATTCCGCTTGTAGCGGGATTCCTGCACCCCCTCTTACCACTCCTAGCATTCGTTGGATCCCGGCGAAAGCCATTCTGAAGTATCCCGACGTGTGCAATAAACAATCCCTATTTCGCGAATGTATTTCCAAACGATTAGAGGAACGTCGTTAGAATTGATTAAAGGCTGATTCGTTCGGGAAGATCCTAGCGGGAACAATTTATTCAAAACGGCACTCTTCCTGAATCTGCATTTCAAAGAAAACTGCACTTTCTCTATCAGTTAGCACAACATTTTTTTTTTGCTTTTTCCAGAGGTATTTTCTTAAAAAAAGAGAAGTGAAATTAAGTAAAGAAAAATTAAGAGATTTAATATAGTTTGATGCATTTGAGGAAATTCATAAAGTTCGTGTCCCTTGGAGATTGGGGCAATCTGTAGGTCGTTACACTCGAAGGAAAACGATATTTGCTATGATCCATGATGTCCCTTAAGATTATATCTCAGCATTCCGAGTAGGTATTCCTCGTACACAGAATCTCCCGCTCCCTAATAAACCATTTTCCTTGGGTCCAAGTGGCATTGTGCGCCTAAGCGGTTGCCAAGATGTAATTGAATATTGGTATATGGAAGACGATAATAGGCCATAGACTATCGGTCTTGCTTTTACCCTCACTGTCGTCGAATTCATTTATTTAGATATAAATATACTTTTTTTCTATTCAACGAAATTGGACTCTTCGATAGGTTCCAGGGCTTCTTTTTAAAAGAAGATGTATCGATTTTATATAAATATTCTTTTCTTTAAAGATAAAAAGTGATTCTAACAAACTTGGCTGTTTCGAATTAATTGAAACATGTACTATCTTTTAAAAACCGGCGCTTTAGTAAATTTAAAGTGATTGTGTTTCAATGGTTTTGTAAATTAATACTAATACAACATTACTAATGTTGATGGACTCAACTCTAATTATTTCGTCTACTGAATTCAGTAAGCTCTATATAAAAACTCTGCTGTTACTATTTTAACTGTCACCCTCTGTAAAATTAAAAGATTTTTTTTCTGTGTCCATTCTATACTTCTTTTTCTTTAGTGGAGTATCTACAAGCTGTATTATTGTGAATGTGATTCCACTCGCACAATTTTTACGTCTACTATGGCTGAATTAAGTTAATGAGTGACTTTTACTTCTTACCCGTATTTCTGTAGGTTGCAAAATATTTATTCGTTTTTCAATATCACTAGTCTCCTCTACTGTAAACTGGGTTGCTTCTTACTTACCTGTAACAAAAAGAAAAGTATCACATGTATAGTTTATCTATAACATTTATTGCTTATCTGTAAGTTACACCATAATTCTTTGGTTCAAAATTTCTTTTGAATTCAATGAAAACGACTTCATCAGCTCACTCTCGTGAAAGTATAAAAAGAACACCGGAAACGCGTCATGTATGAACCATTAAGTCAATTAGGTTTTCGTAGAAACAAACACAAATTATTATTACACAACCAAAAAAACTCAGTCGAGTTGGGCGATGTGGGTCGAATTATTTGTACAAATAGGTGCGTTTGTGCCTGTTTGTATATGATGGTGAATGTGGGAACCGAAGCTCGCATATATGCCCTTCCTTCTCTACCTTCTTCGCCATCGAGTATTCTCGGTAAATAGTTGTGTAACGCAGAACCAAAGACATTAAATAAATAATAGCTGTGTGGCGGCTTGTGAAGTTGAAAGAAGAGCGTTGACCGACGAAAGCAGATGTGTCAACAAGAGTTGCACGTTTTATCTTTTTCCCCTTTTATGCTTTTCTTTCTTCTTCTTGAAGAATGTCAGTCACTACCAGTCGCGGCAATTTCATTTCAGACTTTCCTGTATAGTCAGTCCATCAAATTTTACAAAGGTATTTACAATTCGCGTTCGTAAAGATAAAGAACACGTAATTTCATACTAAAATCGCATAATTTGATTTACAATAAACAAGATTTATGCTCTTTATTTATCTGTGCATTTACACTAGTCAAAATGTTTTGGCTCTCTGCCAACTTAGAATTTGTTTCGCAAATTTTAAGTCATACACGTAGTAGATTTCAAAATTTGACGCTTGTAGGGCAAAAAATTTTGTTAATGAAAAAGAGATCATGTAGAGAAAGGATAATAATAGAGAGCATAATGTTTGTAAGTATAATAAGTAATCTTTAATATATGGCAATAATATATATTTTTTATTTCTTATTTAACAGTTCTTGAAGTTCTGTCAGGAAATATGAGGATCGATAACGTGATTATTAAGAAAAGATCGTAAATAGCGCAAGGCATGGAGGCGAAGAAGAACCCTTAGGGGCGAAGGATGATGAAGTAGTAAGTGGTACGGAGTCAAAGCCCGCGAGACTACCTGGGCTAAAATATTTTGGTCGTTATCGAATCTACCCTACACGTGATCCAAACTGCTTAAGGAGTAGCTATTTATCTTTATAAAACGTGCCTGAAGGTGTTTCCTTTTGATTTCTCTGTCATAACAGATCATCTACAAATGTACAAGATTTCTAGATAAATCACCCCTGTTTTGATAATACTATTCTAATTTTCTTTTTTTAAATTTACGCTTTCTATCATTTTTATTGACGATTAGTTTTGATTTGGAAAGCTTTAGAACTCGAAATGAAATATTATTTATATCATTATCACTTTATATATTTTAGTTTCTTTTCAGCAAGAAGGGCTCCTTTTTGTTGTAACTCGTTTAAATTTGTTCAGTGTAAAGAGTTGTATTTCGGAATCAACTTTTGTTGCAAAATGTATGGGAAGAAGTTTCCATATCATGTTTCATATATTGCCGAAACGCCTGAATCTGTAAGGACGCAGTTTATATGCGGGTTACGCAGGGTCAGTTTGGGGGAGATACTTCTCAATGTAACTTTTGCCAAAGGTTGGAGTGTGAGGTGGTAGTCGATTTTTTATCTTTATTAGATTAGGGAGTATCCGTTAGTTCGACATGCTCCGTATAAGACGCATGAATATCAAGAACCTGTAGCACATATAGAATTTATATATATTTATATTTTGAGAGAGTTTACGGTCCATCCTACCATCGATTTGACCCTTCTGTCTCAAATAATAACTAAAAGCTAAGTCACTTAGAAAACGATATATGAATATATATTTTAAAACTTTTAATATCAAATATAAAATGTTTTTAATAAGTTACATTCTCATTACTGGCACAAAAGCTAAATTTATTTTCAGAAACTATAATTTATATGAAAAATTCAAGCGATTTTATCTATATGAAAAGAAAATCGAGTTAATTAATTAAAATCGAAAAATATCAGGAAACGAAAGAAGTATGTGAAAAAGGAAATAAAAAATTACATCTGTAAGTTTTTTGATTTTATAATATTTTACTGACATGCAGCATATCTGTTTAGATTTTTTTAAGTAATTGTCTAAAATTATATTTTTTTTCAAAGGTCAAGCATAGGTCGCTAACTTGTTTGTACTAACAGACATTTATGTTGAGATATCAATTATGAAAGCAAGAGAAGAGACTGTGTGTTTGAAAAAACCCAAGTTTATTTGTCGGAACAGTAAAGTACCAATATGTGATGTTGACACCGTAATCGCTCTATCCTTCTACCTCGGTGTTTCTGAATGACGTGGTTCACGGCATCCTTTGTAAAATGAAACAAGAAAAATTCATGTGATTCATCTCTAATGATTCTCTCTTTTATGATTTTAATAATACATCCTTTTTCAATTTTACAACTGTAAGATGACTCCAGACTCTTAATGACTCCATGAGAATAGTTTTCTGTAATGTGAATATTAAATTGACCACCAATCTTGGGTAGATATAGGTGGTCTATTCTTAGTCTCAACGGATGTTATATAAAGAACCAGGGCTTTCGGGGAAAAAAGCGTGGCCATACCGATATCCGAGTTCTTTTTCGACTTCCGTTTCGGAGGACATTGGTATACATCACTTCTAAGGCTGCCCATCCCGAAGACATTTTACCTCCGGTGGCACACACTGACGCACATTGGTGCGTAAAGAGTATACGAACACAACCATAACGCGCCAGTCTGTAACTTGAATTATTTCGCACTCTCTGGTGGCTGTGTCCAGTGAAGGGTGACCAATCCCCTCCTCACCCGAGTCGTACCCCCTCCCCCTGGCTTTATGGCTTAAACAAAACTTTCCTATATTACAAGTCCGTGAAATATGAATACGCCGGTGAAAGGGAGTGTTTCTGGAACTCGCTAGAGCAGCCGATGGGGGGTGGGGGCGGTGGATCCGGTCACTTGCCTGCCATGCCTGCCATTACGACCCGTGGACTGCCGTTGGCAAACCCAATTTGTTATCGACTTATAGACAATTACTTACTATTACCTCAGATTTATTTCGCGTATTAGTACCCGGCTACGCCCACTCGTTACTTCTCAATTAATTACCACCCTTCGCTCCTTACACCGTTATACTTTACAACCGTACGCGCCAGCTAATGGATGCACGAATGGTACCGCATAATCCAGAGTGTGATTATGCCTTCTGTGTCATACGTATATCTGAATTCTTTTGTTTGAAATTCTTACAGTTAGTGTCACAAGAGCGTCGACCCGATTTCTGAAAAAGAAGTATTTTAAAGAAACAAAAACGGTTTTGAAGTACTCTCAAAAGACCAAAATTCATTTACATGATTGATTAATCGCAATCATTGTTGAATAAAAAGTTTGTCTGCATTTGGCATTTTTGTGTCAATTTTTCTACGCATAAAACATGTGACATGTTTGAGTTTGAAAAAGTTAAACGTATGACGAAATTATAAATTGAAATACCATACCAACTGTAATATAATTAGTCATAAAGCGGTCTTAATCTTTCTGAAATTCTATTTTCCATAAGCTATAGTTAAATTTATTTCTATACCATTTTGTAGTGTATTTAATATTTTTAAAAATTTGAGGTGGCTGTTTAAGGCATTTTGGTCCTGTTTTGATAGAAACTGGACACATTAAAATTCTTGAGTCCTATCAGAACCGTATCAAATTAGACGTCCAAAATCCAAGATGGAAATAGCAATTTTTGCAATCATCTATTCGCTGAACTGAATAATTTTCAATTTTAGGAAAATCTTAAACTGCAAAATGCCCAAGAAAAAGGAGATTCTTTTTACTTATGACAGAAAAATCATGTAGGAATCTATTGGTCAGTGGTAATGAATAATGTCCCACATCTGTTTGAGACGTCCCCACCACCGTGGTACACCATCCCGAAAACCATTTCCACCCCATCGTAGCCTTCTCGCCCGATTTCGCTGCATATCAAATTATGGAGTTCTGAATGGCCGATCGTCGCCTGCTGCTGCTGTGATATATTTGGATATATTAAATTTTTTTCTCGGACATCTCGCCGACCCGCGCGTTTATATCGCCGTCAAAATCGATACCGTGTAACTATCGCTTCTCAATACTGCTTCTCATGTCCATGTTCTTAAAATAACTCCCTTTTCCAAGTGCCACCTAAATGGTTACTTGATCCACCCTCACTTACAATTGGACTAATAGTTATAATCCACTAAGGCGGACCGATTAAAACGAGCGCTCGCAAGAGTCACCCAATTAGACTATTCGACTATCCAGTAGGTTAATTTCGTTCGAGCAGGATTGATAGATCTTCTAAGAGGCAATTCTGTTGATTAACTTATTAAATGACAGTATTTTCATTTAGGAATAGAATTATTCCAAAATGTATGATATTCATAAAATTCGCCGCGTGAGATTCAATTTATAAATGACTTTATTGAGTCTCGCGGTTTATCGAATATTTTCTCTATTTTTGAGCTATTGGAATACTTAAGTGCTATAGTTTCCTGTCCCAGAGTTTAATATTTAAATGAATATAAGGTTATAGATGGGGAAATTCGTTTCAGAAATACAAAAAACTAATGCGATAGAGGATTGAAAAACGATATTATTTTCCTGAATTTCGATTGAATGGTCAGTAAAGTTGAATGTATTAATACTTGAATTGAGGAGATGGTTGGAATCGAAAGTACGTCTGGGTCGGTGATAGGCGACACACTGGAATCGCACGTTTGAACAAACACGACTAATGCCCTCCGGGTAGCCTATAAGCATCCGGAGAGGTCATGAGGGACTCTTTTGCATAGCGGCCAACACCTTGCGTGTCCATTACGTTGGGTGGTGGAAGAGTCGCGAGGGTGGCTGGCAGTAGAGTTTAAGGGGTGGAAAGGGGGAAGGGTAACCGGGGTAAGAGGTGTGAACGCCACGTGCGGCAAATGGAAATGGACCAAATATCGCTGCAAACACTCGACCGTGCCAGTATCGATATACGAAGGCACCCTCTTCCATCTCCAACCTCCGATCCCCTGCTAGGATGCGAACACTCGCTCACTCCCCATTTTGTCGTTTCTACTTTACTCTCACACCCGGCCGACAATCCACTTGGAAATCCATTGGTCACTTGGATACATGTGAAATCCACAAAATATCATAAGCTACTTTCCTTGTAAGTCGAGAAATCACCGAGACAAGGGTGCCAAATCGAAAAGTGAAGGTAACAAATATCTGTTTTATGATCCAAGTATTCCAATTGATTCTCATATATACAGTTACAAATTCGTCACGTATTATCTATCGTAAGTATATTCGTTTTTAGTTGTAGTGGAATATCTAAGTTAATTACGATTTGATAGATGTTAGTAAATTAACATTATGTTTAACAAAGTGTGCATCATCATACTTTGTCTTTTTTTTTCATGAGTCTTTACTTTCCTCGTGAGATCTTTATCGATAATATGTTAGCTAACGGATATTGAAAAAAACGATTTTGCAATATTTGAAAAACGTTTGTGATCAGTCCTTTCTCTTTCAGCTAGAATTATGCATCTCGAGAGCATCTTCGCATCCGATTTCCTGCGGATATTGAGATTCCTCCTCGAACCTGCGATAGGGAAGTCGTTCATTATTATGAAATGTGTCTTCACCTTAAATCAATTACGCCTTTGGAGACAAAAGTGATTTGTAGCGAAAGGCTCTCTCCTCCGCCCAAATCTTTTTTTACTTGGCAACTTAGGACTACCGTAGCAGGTTTCTTTCACTGCGTCTGACTAAAGCCAGTTTCTTTCACTGCTAATTTCATCACAGACAATAAGGACAAATGGATCTGAATCTTAAAAATAAGACAAGGATGAAAAGATTAACAAATAGAGAAGCAGACTGAGCTTAAGAAGATCAGAATTCAAAACATACACGAGAATCATATTTAAATAAATAGGAAGTTAGCTCTGAATATTTGGTTACTGAAAACATCTTGATTTAGTGGTTGAACATTAATCGCATTACCGTGTTGAATTAACTATTCCCCGAGATGCATGCACGAGAAAGTGGTCTTCACCTTCATGCATTCGACCATCCTCCCATTTATCCATTCATTCAGCTCACAGGAAAACGGAACACGGGCACCGCGCCACATTCTAGCTTAACAAATATGTACTCGCATACTCATTCACCTGTCTCTCAGTCGGACCTTCCTCTCTGCAGCCTTTTTAAAAACTTCTCCTGTTGCCTTCTCCAACATATCCTACCCTTCCACATCCGACCAAACACACTGACGTACGAATGCGTTCAAAACGTATGGAAATGAAGGAGATGTATTTGGTATCATTTCAAAACGAATACTAGACTCGTAACTGAGGACATGGAGTGTCGGCATCATAGTAACAAGTACCATTTGCCAATTTCAAGGACCACGGTCTGGAGACTTGAATCATGAAAATAAAGCTTCCACTGGTGGCTCCATGTTTTCTTTCTCTCATGTGGCGAACACATAGTGATCTTTCAGAGACTTCTTTTAATTTTTTAGCTTTTTAGCTTTTTAGCTTTGACTTTTACGCTGGATTTTAATTTTTCTATTTCTCTTATTTGAGTGTCATTCATATAAATTTAGAGGATTTCAAATGTCTCACATTGCGAGAATACAAAAGAACAATGGGAAAATGAGAAAGTTACATGATTGACCCCCTGCAAGGAAAAACGTACAATTAATACTCATTTTTACAAAAAGTAGCTTTAATTTTTATTCTGACTTTTTTTATTTGAGTGAGTAAGAAAAACAAAGCTAGACGTCCAGAGAACGGATCAGCGAGGAAGGGTCAATCGAGATTGCACTCGTTTTCAATCCCTCGGATCGGGTATTTGTTTCGACACATAGATATCGATATAGACGCGAGGGACATTGCGACAATAATATATCGACGTGATATATGCCCGACGGAGTGGTGTAGAAGAAGGACTTGTCTCATAAAGTATAGGGCGATTTGTCACGGTAGTTTGTGATGCGACGGGAGAGAATAATCCTCGGAATATCGTCTCACATAACCTCCCCCCCCCTGCACTTTCATCCCTTCGTGCCCTCCATACCTATACATACTCTCTCATCTCACCGAGGATTACTCGCTTCTTTCATGCTACCCTCATTTTCTTCAGTAGCCTCACTTTACGGCTTCAAATGTTAGAAAAGTTTCAAACTCGATATGAAATTTTGTATAAAAGTTGGATTAAGTACCCGGACTTTAAATGTAATGTTGTGAGCATAACAATAGCACAATTGCGCCTGATTCTTAATTTTTAGAAATCAATGATTTTTGGGACCTATTAAAGACATGGACGTCCCATGCCCTAAAGACATCTTTAAGATAAAAGGGACGTCTAAACTCTGAAATATCTATGTTAAAAAAATATTTTTTCGATGCAGCTGAATAGATTAACTTCTATATATATATATATATTTTTTTTTTTTTGTTACTGCTCAAGGCATCAATTGGACGACCCAAAGAAGACCACGTACCCATGCCTAAAAGCATGGGAAAGTCGCTGAAAATAAGTGATTAAATTTATAATGTACACTTAATGAATGTGATTTGGTTTTTTACTTCACAATTTTTTATATTTTGAGCATTTCACCCTACGGACGTCAATCTTTCATGGAGTTTCGTGCGTACGGAGGCGCGGTACGCGACTGAACAGGTATGCCAGGCTTGAGCTTTTCGAGCTTTAGCTTTCGGGTTTCGCGGTTTCTGGTGGAAGGTCGAGCGTCGGCGCAACACAACACCACATGGTATGAAAAATATTGAAACTTTGTATTTGAATTTTATAATCATTTATGCACAAAAAGGAAATGCTTTCAATTAAAAATGTTATCAATTTATTTTTTGATATTCAGTTAAGTTTATTTCACTCAAATTGAGATATAAAAATAGTTACAAGACTCATACAAAAAGGCAGCCGCATACTCGAAGGCAACAGTTTATGTACATTTTTATGACGAAACGAGCGAAATGGTAAATGGATGAAATTGGCGCCAACTTAAGTGGCATAAACGTCTTCCATGGAGAGATTTATTGGTCTACGCTTATTCGATTGCTTCGAATGCTGCGTAAGATAGATTCAAAAATAATTTGGCTAATCTCACTGTTTTGTTATTGAATTATCTCCTTCTCCGGTCATTAAATTCGAAAGGGAACGAGATCCAGAGGATCTCAAAGCACTAAATATTTCAGAGGCTTCGGAATTTAAATGTGGATAGACTCCTTGATTATCCGTAATCAACGATCAACTTGTTTTAGACATTATGAATCAAAAGTAGTCTAGAACACTCCATAATATTTCTTAAATTAACTTTCTTCTCTCGTATCAGTAAAAAATTGGATTGCGAAAGTTGATTCTGTCTTTAAAACTAAATAATAAAATTCCTCAATCGTAATTTGGATATATATAATATAAATTAGAGATGGAAACAAAAAGTAAACTAAGAAATTTATTCTGGACTTAAAACTTAGTTTACTTTGATGATATCATTGATAATGTACTTAATAGTAGTCATTGTTAAGTAAATAAGATAATTGTCTCATTAACATTCACATGTTCAAGGGTAAAGTCATAAATTTTAGAATTTAAAAATCATGCGTATTTTATATAATATTTTATTTTTATCTCGTTGAAATCAAAGAATATTGTGTTAAAGTATAATATAATAAACAGCAAATAAATCTTTAAAATCCTATTTGTGAGATTTAACAGAATCATCATTCGAAAATATACCGTCATTATTTTGAGATTGTAATAAAATTACAAACAAAAATTTTTTAATGCACTAAACCAACTACTCGACAGAGTGAATTAGTAAATTTCCAGTTATTCAATTAAGAACTGATTATGAATTTATTTAAAATGCTTTTAGAATAAAAATTCAATGACGTCTCTCAACATAAATTGGAAGTTGTAAAACTTCATCAACGGTATTTTAAAGTCTATGTAATTTACTAAATTTACACGAGGAATTGGAATTTATCACAATTCCGATTTCTCGGAGGGAAAGTCCTCTTTCGAACTAAGTCTTAATAAAATTGAATCGTTTATTGAAGATGCATTTTTAACAATTCGTAAATTTGTATTCTAGTGTAACGGCTAAGTAGTTTATGTATAATCAGATCCAGATATATCTTGTGGTGTAATTAAAACCAGATATTTCTCGCAGTATAAAATCAAAACCAGATTATTTTCTCACAGTTATCATAACTAAAGATTTTTTTTCAACTTTGTTATAAATTTTAGACTGAAAAATCTACCAAGTCTTTTAATTACTGATGTGGGTCAATTTAAATTAAAGTCGGAATTCTTATTCCGCACTTGATTTCTTTGAAGAAATGTCAGAAAAAAAAAATTCTACAAGTTGTAAAATGATTTGAGAAGGAATTATTCTTAAAAAATCTTCAAAATGTGCATAATTGTGTTTTGTAACTTGAAAACGTCATTTGAGTTTCCTATACTTTATTCTCCACTGTTTAACATTTTCTTTATGTGAAGTTCTAAGAAAATCTCTCTTTAATACCCCGTGCCATTTTTTAAACAAAAATGTAAGCTTTAAAATTTCACGAATATTTAGTAAACATATTATATTAAATTTATACTTTCTGCAAGTATCTTTTTGAAAGAATATTTATAAAAATGGTTACAAGGAATCGATAGATAATTATTTTTTAATTAATTCCCATCCGCTTGGAAACGAGTAGCGATCTTTAAAAAACAATTTTTGGATATTAGTTGTTATCAGCACCCCCGTTGTTTATGTAGAAGCATTCTTTATAACATTCGTTGGCAGTAATCTGAGTTTCAAAGATAATTTAAAGAGATCCATATGAAGAACTAGAAAAATGCTAAGAAAAATTCCACTTGCGTTTTTGTCAGTTGATCGTAACACCTTATTGGAATCCTCAACACTTGCACTTAATTGTTAACTTCCTGCTTCCAATTCACAAGAACCCTCACTTGTTTCAATTTAAATTCACGATTATGTTTCTTTATTTATCGTTGTCACTGTTCTCTATCGATGTTTATCCATTTGTCGCTTACTGCATCGAGTTTGAAACAAAAGAGAGTAAGTAAAAGAGGAGGCTAGGAAGGGTAAAGATGATAGTAAATGAGAGAAGGCTTATGGGTAAAATGTGTGTGTCTATGTGTGTAGTAAAGTCCGTGCCTATGTGTGATTATGTGAACATATGTAAGAATGAGAGTATCACTCTGAGAATGTGTGATCACATGTGTCAATGAGTATGAGTGTGTTATATGTGTGTGAAAAGTATGGATGTGTGTGAGTACCGGACTGTGGGGAACAGGTGAGTGAATGAGTGAGAAGTGAGTGGTGAGGGAGAGAGTAAGAGAGAGAGATATATATATATATATATAGAAAGAGCGAGAGAGAGATAAAAGAGTGAGAGCAAGGGAACAAGAGAGAAGAGAGTGGGTGGGTGAATGAATGTGTGAGTGAGAGGGGAGGTGTGAGAAGGTAGCGGGTAGTTAGGCAGTCAGGCACAGGTAGGCGATGAGGCCTCGTCGCGTTTGAAAAGCGTCGTGTGTTGTGTCGGATTCTACCGGGTAGCGAGTACTTGTTGTTGAGATGCTTCGAGGGGGTGGGTGGTTAAGGGTGCCGGTGATAGCATGGCAGGGGAGGAGTGGTCGTCGAATGGCCTTGCGCGCAGTAGCGGGTAGCGATGCGATACGATGCGAACCGAAGCAAGGCCGAGTGGGTGGCTGGGTTCTGGATCGTGTAAGGGTTGAGGGTGGTCGCGGAGATGGATGCAGGTTGCACCCTGGGTCCCTTGTGAAGCGCGATTCGCTGAGCTTCCTTAAATCTTGCAGGAAAGATGCGAATTTAACGGATCGTACCTGGTGGCAGCGTGATGAAGAATGGGCAGAGGCTTGCAAGCAACGGAGGTGAACACGTGACAATTAGCTAAAGCGGGACAATTAAACTGGCGCGCGACTCGAAAGCACGTGATGATAAAGTTGCGCGGCGTTGACGCGTTGTGACGGGTATCGCGGACGAGCGACGACGTTGTGTGGCTGTTTTCCTCCTTGCCGTTAAAACAATAATGCAATATTTAACCATACACAGCGCAGCAGAAGCGGAGGCCTCCGGGAGTAGGGAGATAAGGAAGGAAGGAAGGAAGGAAGGGGTGATGGCATTCTTCCCCTGCGCTCTCACGGCAGCGGTGGTTTTGTTTCTCGCTTGCTCGGGCTGTAATGCTGGCATTGCTGGGCTCGTTGTTTGTCTCGCTTTTGCTAGTATCGGCCCTTATCCCGCGCAGCTTTCGCGTGACGGGAGCGACGGAGAGCCTGCAATATAGGGGCGGTTATCGTCGCTGGTGGGGGTGGAGGCGGCGCACGCCTCCGAAGAGAACACCGCACGTTGGAGAAAAGCTAGCTTACCACTAGAGCGGGGCTCGAACCGCATACAAGGACGCTAGGCGAGAGTTGCTTTTGGTATGCGACTGCACTATGCTATGGTATAGCACTATGTTACCAACCCCTCTTCTTGTAGCCCTTTATGGGCACCTGTACACTGACATCAAAATACTCAAACGCTATACTGATGCTTTCCTTTCAAGAAGGCCTCTAAATGTAGCACAGTTGCACGAATAAATAAAAATATAAACACCTGCACTAGAGAAATAAATTAAAGAAGAAATATTTGAATTACCACAGGTTTACGTTGTTAAAGATAAATTTTGAAAGTGGGGCAGTTGAACATTTTCCACTTATGTAATCTAATAATCAGTAAGATAAATTCTAAGAGCGACAAAACTTAGATAGTAATGTATCAATTTCTCCAGTAATTATTTGCTTTATAAAAATGTTTTAATCTGTGGTATTTCATCATAGAAAAATGTCATTAAGTGTGCTTATTCACATCTCGAAATACTATTAATTTTTTAGTACACATCATAGTATACATTACAAGTAACATAAATCTTTTAGTAAGCCGTCTGGGTTTTCTTTAAATCCCCATATCAATAAAATTGTAATAAAATTAAAATCAATCCACTAAAATTTGTCTATAAAGTCCTGTTTCTTATAAAGATGATTTTTTATACTCGTTAGTACGAATTACACAATTCTTTTATACATGCCGCCACGTAAATTAACAACAAATACGAAGAAGCTATATTTTTAATATCTGTCCTCAAATTATATTTCTGCAAACTTTACCATGAATTCGATTACGACATCTGTTTTCAACACTCGTCACGTATCACCTAGACTTCGTTCACAAAAAATACCAATCCCAGGGTCGTTGACGAGTTTTTCAAAGTGTCCCCAAAGGGTCGAGTCTAGAGTCTCGCGAAGTTAATTTAAATAAGTGTCACGCTTGCGTCCTCCTCAGCCTACAAATATTTCTTTCTTTGTGAAGATGAGGAATATCGGATCATATAAAGGGGTCATTCGAGGAGGTGAACCAAACCCACTTCTGCAGAAGAGGTCCGTGTACCTCAAGTTACAGGAGGATAGGGGTAACTTTGTGATAGCCGGTACACTTAGCCGTGCTATAGTTGCTCTAAAACAGAGGTAGAGGGAGGATAGCTACCCCTTAGAGCCACCCCACCAACACCGCAGATCGCGACGCCGACGCCGGGCCACAGCGTCGGCCAATAAGGAGGCCCGCCAACACAGAGACAATTCAAATGCTGCCCAATAACAAACGTCTTTTGTTGTTACGGCAAACTTTCTTTTCGCGTTTCTGTTTGTGCCTCTCCCATCGGCCACCTACCGCCCTACAACCCCGGTACCATGGCCATTTTCTCCACCACCTCCACCTCCTCAAGAGAGCTTCACTGACTCTTTCGTATTTTTCTTTTTGCCCCTGGAGCGTCAACATATTAAAACGGGGGTTGGTCCAATGCTGACTCTGCCCTTCTCCACTATTTCTCTGCCTTTCTCTTGCCATTTCCTTTTTCGTTTTCTTTTTCCTCAACTCGGATTCCCCACTCTAATTTAGGTGCAATATTGTACATCTTAATGTCACTGCATCCAATATCTGACATATGACTGTTACAGCATTTCCACGTTTATATTTTTGAATATAAAATAAACATACCTAAAAAAAAATATCTCACTTATGATTTAAAAACTTTCAAAGGCTTGACAAGTGAAAAAAATGCATAATGGCCCTACTTTAAACGTCAACGGAAAGTGGAACTGCATTGTATTAGTAATTAAGGATATCTAATAAAAAAGCATTGAAAATTTTAAACACTTCTAAATTCACACGGCATAGAATATTAATAATGTAACTAAAGCGAATTATTATAATATATTATGCATGCTGCAGACACTGTCAATCAATACTGGCTTATTATACATAATTTAGCTGAAAGGGATAAAATAAAATTGTATCAACTAAACCAATAATACTGCTTTTTTACTTGATTAACATTATTTATAAAAATAATATATTTTAATTTTCAACAATATCCTTAAACACAGTAAAAGAAATATTGTACATACTGAGATAGAAAGTCCAGCTTATTTCTTTCCAATTGCTTCTCATTCTCTGCAATTTCACTATATACAATTCCCAATCAAATTCTGATAAAAGTTTGCAAGAGAACCATTCTTTTAATGTGTTGCTTTAAAATAAAAGAGCAGTGCGGATCCCAGTAAAGTTACGGTAAAATGAAAGTCTTCGAATAAATATTCATTGACGTCTTCATCAGGACTTTTTTATGACTCGAGTGGTGGGGTGGGTGTGTCGAGTACTCTGCCATTCGTTCCGGTACTCGGATCTTCGATCCTAAAAATTCTCAATTAAAACCAACCAGAGAAATTTTTAAATTCAATTATTTTACAGCTCCAATATTTGAATATGTAATTTCAAAGAAAAATAATTACTTGAAAACAAGAAATAATAATCATCCAAGATTAATAAATTAAAAAATTTTTAAAAACTAAAAGAATTTTAATAATTTACTTGCAATATATTATCCTTTCATAAGAGATCACACTTCCTCCCCAATATCAATTATTTTACCGAGAATCCGCTGTCGTGAAAAGTGGATCAGCGACAGAATTATCGAGGGCTGTTATAAATTATCCGTGAGGATATCAAAGTCGGATGTTTCAAAATTCTTGGGGCGAGCGCAAGAGAAAAGGGATTGGTCGGTATGAAACGCGCGGCCACGAGAGAAGTAAAGGGGAGGGGGAGGGGGTTGAGGTGGCAAAATTGAAATTTCTTCGCTCGAGCGACGACGCAGCAACTCATAAAAAGTTTAAACGTTTCACTCGCTGCGAGTGTTGCGCGCGTCTTGCCTTTTTCCAATATAAACTCTCTTCTCGCCCATCCTGCCGATTGACTCCAACCCCGAATAAGGCTCACCCCTTGTGGAGATGCTTACGGCTGGCAACTTTTACCCTGCAAGAAATTAGGGGCTTACTTTGCTCATTCCTTGGTGTCAGTGTGCGTGCCATCTAAGGTTTGATCTCCGGTATCGTAAATGTAAGCGCCCAGATCGTATTTATATTTTCCAAAATACCTCCAATAGATCACGATAATTTACTGTCATTTCCTACACTCTCTACTTGGAATTAATAAATGAAAAAAATTTTATTTACAATTCGAAATTGTATACTTTTCGCAAAAATAAGAGAAAAATTATGGAAGGATAGAGTAGAACTGTGGATTGTAAAGTTCCATAGAAACTGGACGAATTATTTACCCGTCGATACCATCAACATGGTAAAACAAATAGCTATTCAACAGTCAGTAGATAGATGGAATTGTTACGTAAAAAATAATTCTACAAACATTAGTACAATAGATCGACAGGAAACAATATGGAAGCTTTTACTGGAATACAAAGGCCGGTTTTGGACATCGAAGAAATTTAATCGCACGCCCATTATAATTCCGGCTGATTCGATAAGGTTGCTCTTCCAAAATATTTCGGCTCGTTTGTTTGTAGTTCGTCGTGTATTTAGCTTCGATGGCGGAAAGTAGTCGAGGGCTGATAACAACGCTGACTTCTGTTTGCCGATATGCTGATGTAATTATTATATTGGTTTCGTCGGATGAGAGCTTCTTATTATTTGCTACGCGCTTGGAACAGCTTTCATTAGAATTACTTGCCATCTCTACGATCGCCGAGATTAAGCTCTGAGTAAACACAGAATCGCAAAGTTAGATGTTCTAAATTTAGAGCTCTCTAATAAATAATAATATTAATTATGCGATTTTATTCTAGAAATCTACTGACTTTTTAATTAGAATAAACTGACTACACAAGAGAATTGAACAAAACACTTTTTTCCCCTTTGCTAGGTTTAAAAGACCAATCGTCAGTTGTACCGGAGTTTTCCGTATTTTAGGACGAGGGAATTAAAAAAAAAAAAAGATTGCGCTGCTTTGGCTAAATCAAGGCTTTTCTTACATTGTTGTCATTCACAAAATATATGATACTTTTAGGGACGGGGGGTGTTGAGGAAAATATCATGTGTCGAAGTTTATTTATAATCAAATTTTTTTCTTTATCTTATCTTTAATCTTTTTAAATTAAAGTTCAAAACATATGCTTTTAAAAATTCAATTACAATCCCACTTATTCAGCTTATAAATTATCTTCTTGACTGCTATTAGTCATAAAGCAACTCAATATTTTCAGTATTTCTTTATAATATTTATTTAGTATTTTGTGAATGACCCCTTGTAGAATTGAAAGTATGGATTACAAAAAGAGTAATAAACAGTGATGAGTAGAAATTTAAAGAAACTGGTCGACGACCTGTGGGGGGTGTGTATGCCTGGAATAATTCGGAAGAATGTAGAAGGCCGGAAGGGGTGGAAGGAGTCGGATGATGCTTACGAGTTCTGGGGTGTCAGAGTCGATATCTTGCCAGCTCTGTGTCACAAGGGTGGCAGCGAGGAGGTTGGGGGTGTAGATGCCGGTCGGAAGAGTAAAGGGGGT
>CAJFCO010000113.1:37985-160536 GCA_904066015.1 Synergus gifuensis | reverse complement strand
TATAATACATAAGTATAGGTGTACATAGAACCGAGATTTTCCGCCTCAAATCTATACCTTCCCACCTTTTACATCTGGGATGTTTTATTTGACGGTGTCAGCAAGCGGGAGATATTAACCGAGCAGCTCCGCTGCGGAATTATGTGGGTGGCGGGTGAGATTCGACTTCCGTGGAATTTCCGGAGAACGCCGTTCCGGTAACTCAACGTGTATACTGAGGATCGCTGTCGAAGTTTTTGAATGCCTTCGCGTGCCACTTCACGGCGAAGCGAAAAATTCAAGGAAAATCGAGTAAGAGACCTAGTCTGGGCTGCACTGATTAGCAAAGCTGATTAAAAGGATTAAAAGGATTTAAAAATTTTAATATCGCGAATTAAGAATATATATGTAATTCTCAGGAATGGTGCCTTGTAGAATCAAGTTATTGAAGCACAAAGATCTTATCGTAGCACTATTTATAAGAAAAATTAAAAACTATGCGCAGATGCAATGCAAATGTATGCGTTAAATTCTCAATATCGGTGAAGAAATATCATCTGATAGTGGAGAGGGCATTTCATTTTGTGCATTGAACTCTGAGACTGCCGTTGTTGGCCAAGAACGTGCAAAAAATATGCGAACATGAACTGATATTTATTATTCTATTAGCGATCCAACATGGTGCGCTGAAGAGAGAAAAAGGGGTGAACCACCCGACGACCCAGGAGGTAACAGAATGGAGAAAAGGATCGCAGAGTCCGATACCAAGCCAAGAGTAGTTTGTTGACTTTGGCTAAATATTGGATAACAGTGGCAAATATTCTCTTGAACTACACGAACCCGACAGCAGTAGCAATCCTGTTGCCTCTTCCTTCCGCAATATCTACCCTGATTATTCAATGTGAAATCCACTAGTCGGAATTGAGTTAGATCATCCTCAGAACCCGAGGCAACCAAGTGTCAAAATAACGCTTTACCCCTTTAACACTATTTACGTAAAATTGGTACGCAATATTTTTTATTGTCAAAATATCCTTCTAGTATATTAAATAAAAGTTAAAAAGTTCACCCCTACATTATTCTCGAAAACTTTTTTACAATGTCATCGAGACGTGGCCATTGCCACTTTCGCGACACTTATCTCAAAAGTGCTTCGGGAACACACAATTATGACCAATAATTATGCTACGACAATTACCGTGGCGGGAAATGTCGACTGAGTTGGCCCTTCTTTCTTTCCCTCATCTTTCCTTTGATAATTTCTTTTATCGGATCTCTTTTCGCTTCATTTGACAGGGTGGCCTTTTTTGCACCCGCACAAAGTGTCGATTTGTCGTTGCTTTAATGGGTGCCAGTCCACTCGTCCTTATTGCAGACTTAATTACTGTCTGACTTGGCAAAGTTATAATGATTCAAGACGAATACTCGAGAACTCGTCTTTGCGTAAACGAATGTCTGTCGAAGAAATATTAAAAAATGTAATGCATTTCTGTCGAAACGAAATGGATTTAGTACTCAAGATTTTTGATTATCTTCACTGCATTTTTCTTTCAATTCAATGTCTTTTAGGAAATAAAAGGAACGAGAAAGATGACTGAAATAAAGATGAAATGACTTTCGGCGAAATTGTCCTGAATTTTAAATTTTAATAAAGGATGGAACATTACAGTCAACATTACATCAGCAACCAACTGATGACCTTCATTTCTTATTAGCGTTTTATCTTTAATAAAAGCAAACAAAACCTTTGAGAGTACTATGTTTTTGTATTTTAGCAAATAAATTAAAAGAAAATACTTTAAGGCGTCTGTCATTCATATTATATTTGAATAAGGGATAATATTGCAGCGGTAAAAGTGCAAAGGTGTTGAAGAGATAAAAGAAATTGAGGTGATCGTTTGGCAGATTTGCTTACTGAGAAGAATCTTGTCCTCGGGTACTTCCGATATACATATCCGTGATAACATAACGCGACTGCCATTGTCTGCAAGGTTAGCTTTCGAATCGAAATCGCTCCCAGGGGGATAGCAAGCCTAAACAATATCTTGCGGCAATATAAGGAGCGTCTATTGGGCCATTTTGGACATTTGGCTTGGACAGTGCTACGTCAGCAGTCTAGGTCCTCCGCCTCTTTTCTCTCTTCTTCGCACAACTCTCGCCCGTCTTTCCAAGCTGTCCTATACCTTTGCACACTTTCCTTCTCGTTCTTTTTTCTCCACATTTCCGCTTTTACGATTTCCTCTTTCTCACATTGCCGACTTGGACATTTTTTTTATAAAACCTTAACTCAATGTATTTCATTTTTTATTTAGATGTATCTTTAAATTTATCTTTTTACTACCGGTAGAGAGGTTTAGGGACTTAAATCGTTAAACTTAAGTACTGGTATAAGGATAATGGTTCTGATTCTTGGACAAAGCTGTAAGAAACGGTATATTTCCAGATCAGTAGGATATTTTCTAAAGCTTATCAAATCCGAGCAAGATGTTAATCTATGTGTTCTTTTAAAAGAGAATTATCAGCTCAGGAAATTGCATTTTATTTCCAGGTATCGAGTGTCTCGAAAAGTTTCAAGATTTTCCTCACGATAGTCTCGATGATATATGACCACCGATAAAGACGAGACATTGAAAGCTCAATCGATTTTTGCTCAATCCTGACTCCATTATTTCACCACATCTTTTAACCTCTTGATGTCCTCTGAACTTTTAGAATTATAGTATACCAACACTGTGATAGGGACTACAATCACAGTACAAGAATAATTGTTCTTTCATATAAATATTTCACGAGCCATGGCCCTATTGAGGCTCTTGAGTTTTAAGTTTTCAGGTCTTTATGAATGCCTTTTCGTTTTCATTCCCTGTCCAATTTTCGCCCCACTGGTTCTCGTTTCCGCTCCGCACTTCGGCAAACGAAACATTGCGCGAAATAACGTTAAATATTTACTTTTGGGCGATTGTTCCCGCCGGCTCGACGATAAACATCATTATGTAATGTATATAAACCCGCCCAGTGGATACACGCACACTTTGGCGCATGTAAATACTTGCTTCTAACACAAGTTTAAGACAACGGCCGAACGATCCATTCTGTCTGTCCGTTCATGGTCGCAACCTTCGACTGACTACAACCTACATCATTCATCCATCTATCTATCCATTCCCTTCATACGAACTGTCCGCAGACTCATCTCACTTCCACTCATCTCTGCATTCCATACTCGTCTGCCTGTATCTGGGATGTAGAAAATCCACCCCTTATTTCTACATTCGTTTTCATTTCTCCGATTATATTCCAATTATATCAGTCGTTTGCTTTAGGTGAGTGCAGACAATTTACTTTCGAGACAGGTGTACTGGAATGTAATGTAGTGGTCTCAACATCAAAAGTGGAAAAGTACGAGAGTTAAAATTAAAAACTCACATTGTAATTGAAATTCCCACTCGGACTTCATTCTGTATTCCGAGCTTTGTATACAGTAGGGTGACTAAAAAAATAAGTTTCTTTGATTTATAGGGACAACCCCTAAAAATTTTCCATTTGATTAAAAAAACTATTTTGAATTTTTTTCAAATTTGTTTAACAAGGAGTATAAGATTCCATACTTCCATGACGGCTAAACTATCCCCAACCGTAAAAAATTCGTATGATCTTTCGAATTACATGCAAATATTATTTGAATAATGTTTGTGATTATTTTTCTTCAAATTCACGAAATATTTGTAACAGAAACTGCAAGATGTTTGAAAAATCATTTTTTGTTCAAAAAAAAGGGTGTTTTTTAATTTCTGGGGGAGCTTTTTCAACTTTTCTATACTTTCCCATCTGATTACTTTTTCTGATCGCTTTCTACGATATTCAGGCAAAACTAGACATTTTTCTATCAAGCCTGTGGGATTTTTGTTTGTCAATTTGCAGTACCGGATCTAGGATTTGATCGAACCGAGGCAAAAACTTGACATTCGCGCCTTTTTTCTCCAAAATTTGAGATTATGCAATGACTTCAAAAAACTGACTTTTTTAGACATGAATTTTGCGCCCCCTGAAATTGCCGCCCGAGGCAGCCCCTGGATCCGGGGCTGTCAATTTGAACTCAAGTTCCACAGTTTTCCCGGAGAGAATTAGGTTTTCAACCAGACCTTTTAGACTGTATCTTTTCCATCTTTTTACTTCGAACAAGTGGTACTCATCGACTTCGTAACAAGTCTTCATCGTCTAGACACATCACGACTAATTATTAATTGGTTCATCATCGGTCAGTTGAGAAAATGCGAAATCGTATGTACGAAGGGGTAGTTCCTTGGGGTGCGTTCACGTGGAAGGAGTGGAGGACATTGCTAGTATTATTTCGTAGATTCCCTCGGGGTCGCTGGAGGGTCCCTTGACTGGTGTCATCAATTATTACTGAGCGTTCGTCTAGCGCTACATTTTCGTTACCATTATCGCATAAGCATCTTAGGTAAAAAAAAAAACTTTAACTTCCAAAAAATTTAAAAAAAACGACTAAAGGAGACTTAAAGAATTACACAGGACGACTAAAAAAGTAATTGTACCGTAAGGTTGAACCATTATTTCTTATGTATTTCGATCTGCTGAAACCAAATATCCCATTTGAGTGCTTGATTAGTGTGAATCTCTTTGAGTGTTATTTTTAAGATTCATCTTTCTGCACTTCTTTTTGCTAATCGCACTTTTATAATTTCAAAAGACCTTCGTATTGCCTTCCTTATGTAAATATATATTGTTTTCTTTATTATCTTTTTTAACAAGCCAACAAAAGTCTGCCATCATGTTTTCGTTCCATCTACGTTGATATCTCTGTTCAATTTCCCTCAAATCTTGGTGAAAACACTTACCTTGCTCTCTTCACTATAATGTCTCAAGTTATCTCGGGACTACTAAGATGTCTTAAAGTCAAAATTTTTCAACATTGTTTTTACTATTGTCTTGTAATTGTCAACCTTTATATTTCCCAAAAATTACTGACCGAAACCATTTCAAATCAGACATTTTTCTAATATCATAACAAACTTACCCAAGGGCAGAAAATGGAAAATCGAGGGTTTATTGTAATACACTTACCTGCAAGAATGTTTTACATGTAAAAAATATTGTTCATTCGATTATTTTATTTCATAAGCAAAGATATGATTACATGTGGCAACCAAGTGATAAGGTTTCTAAAAAATTTGTCAAGATATACTCTAAACCGTGAGATATATCTCTGATTGCTATGTGGAGACAATAATCCGACAACAATAGTAAATGCGGTTATTTCTCGCAGTGGTCAGCCACACAAATGACAGTATAGATAAGTCTCCCTATCAATCCATTCGGTCAGATAAAGTCTTTCCCATTGATCGCTTGTTCCCGCATCGCCCACTGTTCGTTCGACTGGGATTAATGAACAACCATCAACACCCTGTGCTTCTATCAATCACCCCTCCGATCGAAAGGGCGCTCTCATGCTCCACTGACTTTCTATTTTTGTGGAATTCTCTACTAGAGAGTTCTTCATTAGCGGAATACGTACGCCCTTGAATTTTTAGAACTCATGAGTACTTTTCTATTTTTAAATTCTCTTCTCTGTATCAAATTACTAAAACATTTACTGAACAATTAAAATTAATATCTTTAAATCTAAAATTAATTTTAAAACCCATTCTGATTTTCATATTTCGAATAAAACGAAACATCCAAGAATCAAGACATTTTGCTCGAGTATTTGCCACCAGCAGGCGCTAATCCGCTCAGCGTTTTAATACCGCGTCTCGGGGTTCTGTTCTTGGTAGCAGGGGGTATAAAGGGTGAGAGGAAGAAGGAACAATATCGCATTTTATAGTTGTAATCGGGGATCATAATTGTGCAAGTTTGTATGTCTGCTATTCCTAGTAGCACCCCCAAATGACCCCCTTGCACGCCTCTCTATTACCCCCCTCCATTCTGTCTCTAAGACACCCTCGAAGAATGCCTCGGGTGTCAGACTCCTCACATTCAACCATCCTCAACCCCCGCTCAGTATCCCGGGCCGTATAACCGAGGCTAACAAGATTTCGTATATGTAATTGGTTGAGTATTAAATTGCGTATTCCATGGGAGAACATGGGAAATTGGGGGCAAGGGGGTGGATAATAGCTGCGGGTTAGATCATTTAGTAACATACTGCAGTGCCGTGATGGTTAAGTTTCCCGAAGAGACTCGCCCCCCTTCTTTAAGGGTTTACTTTATGTCCCTTTGCATTGATTTTTTCCCACAAAACAGGAGTCACATAATCCTTTCCATGCTTTATTCAAATAATATTGTAAAAAGATTAGTTCTACAAGTTTTTTCTCAAGTATGGGAGAAAAATAGATATTCAAACTTAATGTCTAATATACACACCTATTTAGTACCTTTACAAAAATCGCTGAAGACTTAAAGGAATAGTAAATCCATAAAATCAACTTGCTGATTGAAGGAGCAGAAAATTTATGGTGTAACGACACGTCTAAAGTCGGAGACATTAATTAACCCTATTAGATCCCAAAGGACATAGTGAGCGAAACCACTGAGGTAACCGTCTTACCAGGATAAGTGAAGTTAGGACGAGACTGAAAGTGAGGGACGTGTATGGTGTTTCATGTAAGTTCTTATACGGGAAGCGTAAGGTCAAAACACTTTCAAGCCCCTAGGGTTCATAACCAAGGGTCCAATCTTGCACGGATGTCACAACTAGCATAGCTAAAATCACTAAGCTAACTACTTTGGACCAGCGAGGCTTGTCGTCCTCTTAACCCTTTCCTTAGCCGCACTTACTCTCCTTATACGATTACCAGCGCACCACCACGGTATAAGACTACCCTTTTCCTACGCATTTAATTAAGCTGAGAGTGCCGGCGTCGCGGTCCAGAGCGGCTATACGATTTTCAAGCAACTTTAGATTTGAACGACTCGCTGGCTAAGCGTTAAGTCTTGCATTCCAAATCGCAAAATTTCTATTCAGAAAAAGCCCAATTCTAATTGACACGTAATGAAATTAGTTTATTACTAACAGTTTTATAATAGTACAGTTTCCAGTACTTTTATTTCAAATTCAAAGAGTGTAAAATTTTTAAATTTTCCTACTCTGTTTTCGATTCACTATACTTCCAAGCCCTTTGTTCTACTATAAGACTAAACATACATATTTTCGTAAATAAGGAACTGTTGTTATTACTAACATAAGATCCACTATAAAAGAATCTTTATTTCTTAGAAAGTTTTCTGATGGCTTTCGCTATATCGAACGTTATCTTAATTTCCTTTGAGTATGACATAGGAGCATACTAAAGCATTAGTTAGAAATGGTCCTGTTTTCCTATCGAATTTTGTACAATGAGCAATATAGGAGTACTCCCAATTTACGATAGGACGGAACACTTTTCTCGATAACAAAACTGATCCTGACGAATAATGGCAAAACTCTCTTTTCCCCAGCGAAGGATGAAAGCGGAAGAGAAGATCTCCAAAAAAAATGTTAGCTCCAGAGCCAGACGCTTAGGAAACAGTTCTACCCTTGAACCCAGTGGCTCATCGAACAGTAAAGTAGATGAGCAAATAAAGCTATTTATTAGTATAATACGAAGCGAAACTTTCAGAGCCAAAAAGAACTATTGATATGAAGAAAACTTTACTATCAATTTTTTCTACAAGTTTTTTTAATTTTTTGTTTTATTCTTTTAGGATAATTAAAGTAATTATTTATAACCTGCAGAGTTTTTAGCGATCTTTACTTTCTCCGTGTTTGTTTTCAGCGTGAAGGGGTGAAGGGTTGAGGAAAAGGGATAACAGAATCGGGGGCAAAGGTGGTACCACCCCCACATCCCCACTCCTCGGAAACCCAGCTAAGCTCAGACAGACCCCCCTCGGGCAATGGCATGCTTTGTTTAACTAGCCTTTTAATTAGTAACGCTTAAAAATTTAGCGCACGATATACACAACCGGCCTCCTCAAAATTGTGTGTAGCCAGAGTGAGAGACCTCTGGCTCCTTTTGTGCAAGCCTATTGTGTGCGTGCAACCCGATATTTACCGCCTAGACTCGTGTACAAGCACTACTATAGGGTGATTCACTCCTGCCTTTGGTCGAAGGGTAAGATACGAAAAGAGGCGAACCAGAAGAGACTTATGGGTCGAGGATCGTTTTTTTTTACCGAAGTTTCTTTTTTCCGTAAAACTCTCCTGATCGTTTATTAAGCCCCCCCCCCCTCCCCTAACCCCTTCTCATACTCTTGTATAACACCAAAACCAAAAAAATTCTACAATTGAGCTCAAACTTCTCCCAACCCACACACAGTGGGGACGGACGGACAGAGATCTAATTTAATTTTAATTTATTTAATTTTCCTCCTTTATAGAAAAAACAGGCATAATAAATATTGAAAAACTTTCTACATTCGTGTTTGAAAAGTTTCTATCAGTGGACTTTAACGACCTGCATAAAGCAACTGAAAAATATTGTACCTGATTAATTATTTCCTCTCATTAAAAAATTTTCCATTTCAAATATTGAAAATATATTCAATTCCACTGTATGTATTTAAATTCAGACAAAGTTTAAATAAATTAACTTTTAAATATCAGTCTACAAATTCCCGGTTTTATAACAGGATTCTATTGAAAGGTTAAAATAATATTATAACAAAACTTTAAATTTAAATAAAATTCTAAAAAGTAAATGCAGAATTTAAATATTAAAATATATTAACTACTGTTTTCTTTCGCAGCAGTGGGTACTTTAAATTACATCATGATACAATACATGTCTGGAGAGTCAGAGATCACGTTATTTACGCGAAACTGAATTGTAAAACTGTACAAAGAGTGTTGGATTAATGTGTCTCATTGAAGAATAGGGGGCGCGGGCCAAGCGTTATTATGAAAGGCCCGTTCGCACATACGCAAATACAATAACAAGAAGTATGGAAAAAAAAAATAATTTCCAGCGAGTTTGTAAGCGCGCTTATCCGAGAGATCGTGTAAAGGAGTGCAAAGAAAACAACGTTTCACGGATTTACCATCAGTTCAGTTCCTGTTTTTTTCTCTTCATTTTTATATTCTCGTTTTGAGGAGATATTAATTCACAAAGCAGATTTTCACAGAGTTTAGTAGCGAGTCTGCTATGATATATTTTTTGTTACATTTGGGACACATTTATAAGAACTTAATATGATACATTCATGAAACGATTGTGTAACACAGTTTCATTAAAAATGCACATAAAAAAATTCAATTGAAATAGACACTAATTTCATGAAAACAAGTGTAGAATTTTTCAGTACATCCTAATTGTCAGTTTAATTTAATGAAAATAATATTTAAGTTTTAGAGCTAATCGTTTTAGAGATAATCATTTTTGACATTTCATGCATAGTTCTTGAGAACCAATACTAAAATCCGCGACGTCTTGTGAAGCGTTGAATTCATCCAATCTCAGTGCAAACTGTTCCAGAGAATCTCGGCGCAATATTGGATTTATTCAAGCTTACTGTAAAAGTTACGCCCTAAATAAAAAGGGTTGTCACTTTGCACCCCCGTTCAGCTTTCTTCTCGTTCTCGTCGAAATGCTTCGTCGCACTCATCGCCACTTTTCGCGCCAAGTTTGACAGTTAGGCAAAAATATCGAAGACATTATTAAATATAATTATCCGTCAGGTGGGGAAAAAGTAAAAAGTTGTGGCTGCATGCAGATCTCGGTTTGGGGTCGAGGTAAGGTTGAGAGCTCAGAACTCAGCCGGCTAAGTCAGTCTTCTCGGTTCTCAATCTCAAACTTTGATACGATTAAGACGGAACGAATTAATCTTCATCCCCGTTGAACGCCGTCTGCTAGAAGCCACCAAGAAACGTGGTAAAGAAATTTAAAAAAGGGGTGAGCGATCGCAAAAGTAAAAGAGAAGCAAAGAGAAAGGGTTCAAGATTGAGGTTCGGTGGATAAAGGTCGCTCTGGCACCCTCAAACAACGCTGACGTTAATTAGAAGGACATGACGCGAGAATGGCGATTCATCGGAGACAACTTGAATTCCTATAGACGTTTGTGAAATTTATAAATTCAAAGGGGAATTTGGAATCGACGAAATTAACAATCTGTCAACCCCGAAGACATTTGTCTCTTTTGAATCTGAAATCAATTTTAATTATTTGAGCGTCAGCATTTTTTCGAACGATATTTTATGTAATGATCAGAGAAAGAGAACTACACCATTATATTAAATGCAGATTTTAATTTCTACATTTGGGTCTACACTTTCGATACTGGCTAGGAGAGAAGTGTGATAGAAAAGTAAATTTGATTGGATCAAGGGGTTGACTGTGAATTTCAGCCAGTACCGAAATAGACGATTTCAGTACCGAAAGCTCTAACATCGAAGAGATGGCTATGACGCTCTTACAGTTAGGGGTAGTTGAGACCGAATGGCGTGGTCAGCAGCGGTCTACCGGTCGTTTTTAATTCCATTGTGAACATGGCTTAATCGAGAAACCATTAAGCTGGTTTGCTGCGCGAGCTGAAATGTCTGAACGGTGGGCTCATTTCTGGAAGGGGCAGCATTCACGTGACTATCAGTAAAACTATCAGTAAAACATTTAAGAAGAGCAAGTGCCATACCCATCCTCAAGATTGAACTTCAACAAATCGTTTTATTGTTAATTAAATTTTTTCCCACGGCTATCTTAAGAAGATTAATTTTTTACGTCTGAATTTGGTTTTAAATTTCAGTAGTTTAAATTTAACTAATTTAAAAAAATTTCGAAGACGTTAAAAATTCTTAAGAGATTTCACAAGATAGGAAGGCATTTAAACTGATTTTAAAGAATTTCAAAGGGGTTTAGGATATCAAAGATTTTAAGAACTTAAAATTTTTCATTTTTGGTATTTAACCAAATATCAAAGATTTCAGCAACTTGAAATGATTGAGGCCTTGTTGAAAGTTAAAATGGGCACATTTCAACATTTTTTTCGTCTTTGATATGTCTGAAATATTAATAGCTATATGAACTGCACTTAAGAATCTTTACATTCATAACTCATGGGCTCTAACGATCCGCAAGATTCAGCAATTACTACTACCACGATAATACCGATTTCGTTTGAAGCTGCCCGGTTGGAAAATTTCTGGCGAGGGTGACTGCAAGGTGACGCGATGACGAGAGGGTGGTAAAGGGGTAGAAGAGCCCACTTCATTTTGGAGGCCAGACAGGAGCACTTAACTGCCCGCTCTACAATGGAGTTTTCCGCATTATAACGTTCAGTGTCTTGAGGCCTATTCAGAGAGACTCCAGGCTATTCTTTGCTATTGTCTGTCTTCGGCTGGTTATAGGAGCCTTCCTGCCTTCATTTGCCTTCATCTGCCTCCTTATTGCCCCCCGAGCGGCTCTATCCGGCAGAGAAATCACTTCGATAGGGCCCGCGGAGAAAACCATTGAGGTCCTTAATGCTATCATCTAATTAGCCCTGGCTTTTATCGGCACATAAATAAATTAAGCACTACTCAAATCGTCCCGTATGTTTCTTGATTTTCCCTACTTTCCAAAGGAACCACTGATCCTGTCTGAAATTCGTTAGTGGAAAAAAATTGCAATACAAATATTGTAAATTAAGAAAATTTATGTAGATACACTGTCAAAAATTGTGGGATATTTTCCTACAACTGTTTAGGGAATTTTCCTAAATCTTTTGATAATTTGTTGGAAAAATCAGGGAATATGTCATTAATCTTTGTGAATTAAAAAAAGGCTTAATAATTATTGAGAATTGTTTCAAAAAATATTTGTTTTTCCATGTGTTTGTTAAATTTGTGTCAAGGGTACCTAATATCCAGTCATTGTCTATAAAATGACGTAACGTTTTTGAGAAATTAAAAAAACCCTCTGTCACGAGAAGTCACGCAATATGAATCCTCCCCCTTTCAAGAGCGTCCCAATAATTTTAGGGAAAATTCCCGAAGAAATTTTTTACAATGTAAAACAAGAAGAAACAGGAATAAATTCGATTGGCATAAAGACGGCGTAGGAATCGGAAAAACGGGAGAGGG
Organism: Synergus gifuensis; assembly: GCA_904066015.1. Classification (NCBI taxonomy): domain Eukaryota; kingdom Metazoa; phylum Arthropoda; class Insecta; order Hymenoptera; family Cynipidae; genus Synergus; species Synergus gifuensis. Next base: position 148,508 of record CAJFCO010000113.1, on the reverse strand, counting down.
ATAAAAGCATAAGCGGTGCAGGCATGTTCGAGATGGCTGGGAACAGATGGCCGATCAGATACCAGAAATTAAGGGAGGAGTAACACAACCCCGAGGAACGAGAGAAATGTGTATTAATTTTTCAAGTTTTTTAATTAGCGAATGTCTCCGTTCCGCCTCACGGTCGGGACATTTATATTAGAGCGGCCATCCTGCTTCCGCTTCTCAGTCTTATATTTTGTCGGTCTTGTGTTCACCTTTCTTCTTCTTCTTTCACAGTCTCCATCTCTACCCTTAAGTTCCAAATTGATTTTTTCCATCTCTCTTTCCGCTTCTCGCGCCTTTCCTCACTCTTTCTCTGTCCTTTTGGCAACCAATTTGTTATTCCTAATTACGTATTAAATAATAATTATTCGAGGATAACGGCGAAGGGACGACGCGTACCGAATCAGAATTTATGAATGAAGGGAGCCACGTGCAAGAGTCAAAAAAATCGTTTCCTCTTCTGGTAGCGATGAGGGACTAATAATCTGACCAGTTTTTTTTTTTTTTTTTTTTTTCAATGCAAAATCATAATTTTACTGTTCGTTTTCTCTTATATTAGGAACTTTTATGATCGAATGAATAAATTTTAAAAGTAATACAGAAGAAAAATATATGATTGCGAAAAGAGTCAGAGGATAAACGACTGGGAGAATCCGGTTGAAGAATGTTTGAGCTAAATTGAGATTTGGTGGCTTTTGAAGGGGAGGTTAAGGGGGAGTGGATTGACTCGTTCGTATTTATTGCTCCGTACTTCTGATTTGCGTTGGGTTGGTGCCTCGCTTCTCATCCCTTCGGAACAACGTCAACCTGACTGGTTCGCCCCCGTATCGCGAAGGCGCACTCCCGCCAAACAATGGGCCCCATATAATTGCTTTTATAGCTCACTGAACGCTAAATATTCCATACTTTTCCTTCTGCTCCACAGTCTCGTCCTCGTTCGCGATCATCAGCGAACCGATTGAGTAAATACACCTACGTCTTGCCCCGGGCTGATTCTTATTTTAAAAGCAGAAGTTCAGATTCGAAAGCGCACGTCTTCTATTCTAGCAGCAGGACCATAATATGACTGAATCAATAGTTCCCTTATTCAATGTGACTTCCTACTTCGATAGCCACATTACCGATTATCACATCCTTTTCATTCTAAGCTTTCATTCGCCTCCTTATTTTCCCGCAAAGTTCCTACCTGCATTAAAAACTACTAGAACATCACAGCGCGCTTTGCGCGCCTATATAATTACTTCACGTTATGCACTTGTGACGATCCCACGTGACCATCTCTCAACCAATCAGATCACAAATAAACTGCGGACACTCGACAGGTCATCTATTTTTTAAGAAAAAGGATCTCTAACTTGTAATTTATTTTCTATTAATGCAGAAATAAACCTACTTAGAATTATTTTTCTTGGTCAATTCTTTGAAAATAGATTCTAGTCCTTTTACAAAAAATAGCAGAGAAGAAATGGACTCTTCAATTTGATGGATTCATGAATTATTTTCGATCGACTTTTCGTTGCAAAATTAGTATATAGAAATAGAAAGACAAATTAAAATGGAAATTGATTAATTCTCGAATTTAAATTTTTCGCTGTACCTGAATTGACATCATGAAGGAAGTGGTATTCTGCTCATAACAGGTATTCGAGAACCTCATTTTCCAAGCTCTGGCTAGTCGGACAAGAGTGATGACCAAAAATACCTCTCAAGCTTCCTCCCTCTCCTTTCACCCCAAGCCATTCGAGGATCAGTCTGGACCACCCTAACGCGGTGTTCCACCGGGTCTTTTTATCATCCGTTCTCGTAGATCTCTCTGACCACCTCAGTGACCACTTCGGCTTCTCCTCACTCCTCCCTCCACCCAACTACCCTTCCGGCGATTCACACCCCTTCTTCTCGTCGATACACGACGAGTTAAATGCCGCCACTTCGACTACGGCCCGTTCCTGCAGAACTGTAATTTTCGCAACCCCGACGAAATCAAGGGCTTCTTTCACCCTGGCGAGCTGTCGGGAAATCAGACTTTATTGCTAAATACTATCCGATCAGCAAATCCACACATTCGATTCTCTTGCTACCCTTCGAGAGAAAGCTCAGAGTCCACTGGGACCGGAAGAATTGGCAAATTAAGTGGTTCCTGCACCATAACTTTTCCTACGAATAATTTAGACAATTACTTTACGAGGTTGACAAAACGTAAAGGATTTATTTTTTAATTTGGTTCAATTAATTTAGAACAACAAGTATATTATATAATATATAATCTACTGAGGACTATTAACAGATGCGACAGAGCCAAAAGTTTTAAGTCTTAAAAAAATCTTCTGACCGAAGCACGATTCGCGAATGATAGATAGCTTAAGGTTTTTCATTGAAACAGCTGAAGTGGAAGTAAAGAGGATTTAAGATCTTCGGAGGCATACCACCCTTAGCGTAAAACTTTTCTTAATTTCACACAATAATGGGTAGAAACTACTAAAGAATATTTTAATCGCATCCTTGAGACAGAAACTTTCTTTGATTTTAACAAAACTTACGTCAAAATTCAAAAGCTTTCGAGACATGACTAATTTAAATTGAGTGCAAGTTTCGCGTGGGAAATATAATTAAGTGTCTGGAGGACGTGGATTGAAATATGATTGGTTGTCACTAGAGAATCGTCTAGTTGCTGATTCTTTTAACAGCGGAGTTATGTGGAAATTCCCAGAAACGATTCTTTGAATAGACATGTCAGCAAGAGTTATAAAGGAAATATATGAACCTCTATAAAAAGCATTTTCATCATTAGTGGTTTTTTCAAACAAGTTTCTCGCTGTACGTTTTCATAATACTGCTTAAATTTTAATAGCTTAAAAAATACATTTTTCTGGAATTTGGAACAGCGTATGTATTCTATGAAAGTATTGTATTTAAACATTAAATTTAACAATGGGATTTCTCGCCCGATTCATGTCAGGTAAAAAGTAATTCAATTTGAATACCAAGAAATTTATGCGATAGATTATACACTATAGTGCACGATAAGCAAACACGTATTTAAGCATGTACGATACAAGATACAGGTAACGTAATCATGATGCTAAAACAATTCTCAGTAGTAAACTTTGTCGTGAGAGTCTTCGGATATCATCGAGGTCCCTTCTGTTTGTTTTCGCGATCCAATTACTGACGTGCAACATAAGTTTGCATCACTTAGCATTCATAAAATGGAGTTAATTTCCATACAGCATCATAAAATATACAATTAAAGAAATTTTCGAATAAAATTTGCAGTTCAATCAGTATTCCCTTGGTCTTCTTTGTCTCTTTAGCTTTTTTATTCTATCAATTTTGTCAGGTGAATTCTCCTGTTCATGTGTGAAGCAGAAGTAAAAAGGAAGTCCTAATAAAAACAGTCTAAAAAGGGAAGAGAAGCAGAGCAGTCGGCGGTAGATAAACGTCACAGACTCAAAAGCGTCCTTCATTCTCTTTTCTTTTCATTTCCCTACAGGTTCTGTCGTGTTTCCTTTCTCGTATACTACATCTCTAGCATCAAATTATTTCTTCTTGCCCTTAAAAAATTATCCAGAGAGCAAGAGTAATTTTTAATGAAACATTTATTTAAAGAAACGCGTGAGAGTGTTTTTGGATTTTTTACGCAAGTTTGAGAAAAATATATGCAACCCCCTTTAGAAGTATCCATTTTATAAATGATTTAAGTTCCCAGTATTTGAATATCTTGATTCTATTATTAACTCAACGGATAAATTCATAGGTATTTTAAATCCCTTGACCTTGGGTTGGGTACTCATTTTTTCTCTCTTAACACAGAAAACGTGGATATCCGTATTACCAAGCAAGGCAAGGGTTTCCGATCCCGATGCGCTCGTTGAAAAAGAGACTACGCTTACTTAGCAGGCGTATATTTATTTATACTTTTTTTTATAGCGAGATGGAAAGGGGGAAGAGTGGGAATGGTTGAAGCGTCCGACCCGACGATGAAGAGGCTACATGTATAGAAATGGACGAGTACGACGGTATCCTAGATACTGACTTTAGCTGCAGGCTACGTGGAGCAGATTAACCGGAAGGGATTATTACAGAGAGGATGAAGGATGTACGTATTTATCGCAGCCAAGTATGAGAAGGACGTGTGCCATTGGGCTTGAAGCTCTTTAATTTCCATTTTTTTCATAACTTCACCGTCACGGCTACATTTTACTAATTCCATACTTGTTACACACTGTCTTCATTTTTAATACAATTTCAAAACTGGAAGCATATCAAATTTCATTTTGAGCAAAAAGATTCTCAATTCAATAAGTCATATTATAATAGAAATTATTTGAATTATAAATTTGTAAGAATTACCAGGAATATTCGCTTTTAAATTGATAAATAATTAGTATAGCTCTTCTAAAAAAAAAAAAAAAGGAAAAACTGAGATTTCGCTTATAGTCAGCAGAATTGCAAGATAGTCCACAGATGGCGTAACGTACGGTATTTATTTTTGAGCAAACAATCACTTGAATGATGAGATCACGCGACGCGTATAACATGTGGACGAATATACATATGGACGTCGTTATGTTATTGCGAATATTTTTTATAGACGGATATACACGATGTTTCAAGCACTGCTACATTATTAAAAATGTTACTTTTCGTACATCCAAGCGAGACTCGATGATTAAAAGCACCTCGAAATGCACAGAAATACAAATTCTCCACTTTACATCAACCGTTGTTTAATCTGTACATGAAAATCCTAAGTGCATTATTGTGTACTTTTTTTCAGCTACCATAAAACACTGAAGAGAGGAAAAAAGAAGACATGTATCACATGCTTGTATCAGTATGTTTCAATTATATCAAAATATTTTAAAAAAAACTTCAATTAAAATATTGGGAACTGAATACCTTTTTACTACAGTTAAATATATTCAATATATTCCCGCTCAAAAGTAAAGGTGCGTCCAGAATAGGAATGATATTGAAACGACGTTGGTTGCGACACGTGTTTATTGACCACATTCTGACGTCATAGGCATCTTGTCCAGTTCTGACAACTGCCATGTACCGTTAAGTTCATTCAAAACGTACTTCAAACATTGCAGATGATTATAACGTATGATTTTTGACTGAGGTACGTGACAGTCCACAGAACTAGGAAACAAGATGCTTATGACATCAGAACATGGATAAAAAACGCACGTCTCGACCAACATCATTCCAATATCAGTCCTATTGTAGATGCACAGTGGAGGATTTACAAATTCTGCGCCCCTAGGCATTCCAAAAATTGCCACCCTCATTCACGGTTTTTCCGTTTCCCAAATTTTGCCGCCTTAGGCAGCTGCCTAGGTTGTCTTAACCATAATCCGCCACTGTAGATGCACCTTAAAAATATTGTCACATATTACCGCACCGATATTCCTAGTAAATCTATCTTGTTCTCGTTATTTAAATATAATATGTTATCGAGGGGTTGATCACTCTTGAAATCTTCTGTAATTTGTGAAATCTGGTGTACATTCAAAATGTAAGTGTTCAATATCGAGAAACGACACAACTCTCAATTTTTGATTGGGTAAAGAATTTTTGAACTGAGAGGAGAAAGTCAGAACATTGTGGTTGTTAGGTTTTACCAATTCTTTGTTAATTTTCATTAAATATGGTATTTCAGAAGGATGCCGCGATGATGTTTAAAAGTATTGAATGAACGAGGGTGACCCACCGATGGCAATAGTAGAACGTGGTAAATATTAGGTACCCTCTATTCCATCGCCATGTATAAGGGGTACCTTCCGCTGGGAACAGCTAAAGGTAGAGATGAAGGCGGCGACTAAATTGAATTTGGGTTCTGGCCTGTGTTTAGATTCCTCGCTGGTTGTTTAGTTTAGAGGAACAAAGAAAACATCTATGTGTTTATTCTAGCCGACGCTTTACTCCCCTCTCCCACCCTTAGATACTCTTTCTCCCTTCTATACTTTAGCTCTTTCTCTCTTTCCCTTGGCGTATTTTAATCGGCCTTCCATCTCCCGCTTTTCCTACTGTCCTTCATATAAACTCTTCTGTGACTCCATCCTCCACTTGTGTCCAACTTGGTTTACAGGAATTAATTCATTTTCTTTCAATTTGTTAAAAATCGCTTTCATTAAGACACTTTTACAAAAAATTTAATTTTCACTTTCTATATTAGTGTTTCTTTTTTTTTCCTTCATTTCTCTACGACTGTTATTATTTTTCGTGTTTTCTTTTTGTACTTCTTTATTTCCCGTTAATCCAGAACCGAATGAAGGAATTATTATTTTATTGTTTTATTATTTCTTGGAAAAGCATCCTGTAGTTTGTCTTCTATCCCTCAGAAACTGTTTACCTTCTTTTTTATTGTTATTTTTGTAACAGGACGTGGCTGACGCATTTCAAGTTGGACGCATTTGGCTTGTTCGATTCTTCTCAACGGATTCCAACTTCGGCGATTCAACGTTCCCGAGAAACGCTAGGGGACGCAATTTCCAAAATAAACGGCTAACACGCCTCTGCAAATAATCATCGCGCGTGCTTTTAATTAAGTTCTTCTGTCTAAAACTACGAAGTCTTTCGTCCGAGAATCCTTTCTTTAGAATTGTCATGACTACGACACAAATGAGATCTCAAGTAAAGTAGATTCTGCTTAAAATTCCTGAATAAGGATCTGTTTAATAAATTATCTTATGAAATGTAATTGGTTTTTTTCTACACCCAGAAAAAAGTTTCTCTGAATCAAATAAACATTTCTTTGAGCCAAAGAAAAAATTTCTTTGAATTAAATAAAATTTATTTAATTCAAAGAAATTTTATAGAAAAGTTGAAACTAATGACGTTATTATTGATGTAATAATGACATGCGAAGTCTATATAAATACGGTCAATAGAGGGGACGAGTGTGCTACCAATATTTGAATAAACTGAAAGATCATTGAACAAATTCTGAAGTTTACTTTTAGCAAGTGTAGCTATGTGAATAAATAATTAAAGAACGGAAAAGTTTCACACATACATTTCCGTGTTCCAAACATATTATCTATCTGCATGAATCAACAATCCGAAGATTGATTCAATGGAGTTTCTACAAACTCAGAAAAAGACTTAAGTTCCCTATATTGGTTTTGAAAAATAATTTTTTTTACGAAAAACTAAAGTTCTACAAAGTCCTGCTAAAAGAATAGGCAAATGATTATGACGACTTGTAAAAATTTGGAAGAAAATAAAATTTCTCATGTAAAAATTTTTGCTCATTGACTCCATTTACCATTCATAGATTTACTCAAAAAATCTGCTTTTAACCGCCTGCTTAGTTCTTGATTTTCTCAAATCCATGAAAAGCTCAAGAAAATCAACTGTTTGAACAAAGATAAAGGTCTCATACTTGGGCAAGTGTCTTACAGTCTGCAAATACGATCAGAGGTTATTAATGAATCAAGTTACCGATCGGGAACTTGCACGTGGTGTACTTACTCAGCTTTTATTGTCACAAATCTCTTTTCAATTGTATGAAATTCTATCATATTGATAATATATCTACTTTTCATTTATGAATTCATTTGTCATGTGTCGTTTCTCATGCGACACGTGCAATTGTGTTTTAAAAATTATGCTAAAGTCACATGCATAGTTGTTTCAGGTGTGACCCACGTAAGTTTATCGCAAGGTAGAAAAAAAGAGATTTGACGTGGTTTCGCGCTCAATGATAATGTTTACTCGACACGAATGTTTGACCACGACGATCTTGTACGTTATTTCAGGTGGTGTAGAGCGAAGATTGTATGTAGTTTTGTCAACGTTCATTAAAGTGATTGGTCCAACTCTGAGAATAGCATAATCACAGTTTCGTGCCACCTTCTCCCTTATTGTTCATATTCTAGAAATTGTGTGCACCGTAAAATCTATAATATTTTCTTACAGCTTCATAACTTCTACGGAACACAATGCTGCTGCTATCCACCGTTGCAAAAGTTTCTAGGAACTATCGAAAAGGGTCGCAAATTTGTAAAAATTTGTAATTTCCGACTTCCTGGAATACGATTTCGTTAAATTCATTCCAGCACGTAGCAAGAAGTCACCAATGAGTGATCACTTGTTCACACTGAAAATGTTTTTCAATCTTATTTCGGAAGTTAGTCACGTAATTAGTATTTGAAGTAACAGAATATATTGAATTTAAATATATTTATGTGGAGGGTATTTTATGCAAAAAATTTTAAGAGAGAAATATATTTTATGGTGGAATTTAAGATCTTTTTACTAAGAAAATAGAGTTCACTGAATGATTTTGGATTACAGAAAAAATACTGAAATTTTATGCGGAAGTTTTAGTAGATATTTCTGGAGAATTACATTGTCTTGGTCAAAAGTCGACAGAAATGTTTGGATCTTTTGCAAGCTCGTATACAAGTCAAATTGCAAATCGTGAAACTGACGACACTCCCGAACGAGTACTCACTGCACGTGGAAAATGGCAGTTTAAACTCTTGGAAAAATGCCAAATTGAAAAACGTTTGATCTCTCTAAATTTGTCTACTGGACCGCGATCGTAAATCCGAATATGAAATATTTTTATCATGTCCTAAATCTCTGCTAAAGGTTATAAACGACAAATTCAACTTTTATTGATTACAATTGAATATTTAAATTTTCAAAGTTAAATACATTTAATAATAATGTTAAATTTGCGGTAATATGCAAGTTAAAACATTAATCGTAAATGAGTCTTGAAATAAGGAGTTTAGCGTATCTGCAGAGCAGTTTATCAAACAAGCGTAATCTTAGTGCTAAATATTAATGTAGAATGAGCACGAGTACTTCTAGATTTATCAGGATTTATGTTTAATCTTAAGTTGTTTAAAAATGTTAAAATGTTAAAATGTTGATACTCAACGACTCATGCTGTTTTGATGGCCTGACAGATACAAAATGCGATGGACTAAATGAAACACGAAGATCAAGTGGTATTGTTACCATATCAAAGTCACGTTTGCTCACAATTTTGTAGGTATCACTTACGCTGCAAGCTTGGCGTGTGAATAATGCAGGCTAATCGGCCTTACAAGTCTTCCGTCGTCTTTAGTCTCTTCAAGAGAGGGCAGGGGGACAGGAGGGTAAGATTTCTAAATTGGATTTTAGTACACAGCCGTGAGGTTTCGACCGGTTAATTATGCAGATAAAGCCGCGCATTACGAATTCGAGACGTCATATTGTTACGCTGCTTTTAAATTATTAGATTTCTATTCATTATTCCACCAAATTAGTGAATAATTTTTTAAATTACAATAATAATTTAATAATAATTAAGAATTAAATAATTTAATAATTTATATAGCCTGTTACTATGATAGTAATTATCCTTCTTGAGTAAGAAAGTTGAGTGGAATTTTTTAAAAGTCTTTCTGGAAGTAGATAAGGCGGATTTTATAATCCGCCCAGCTGTCTCAGCAAGGCAAAGATTCTTTCAATTACAGAGGGCGAAATTTCCGTAACTACCAGTCATCGATATTCATAGCAAAGTGTGTTCCGTGAGATCAAGCAGTCGAGGGTTTGTGAGAAGAGTAAGAAGTTGTGGGTTGTAGGACAGCTTACTCCCAATTCGCAAGTCGGAAGAACGGCTTGGGGGTGAGAATTTTCCTGTCTCCGCTTGGACTCTTTATTCCTTCCTCCAGCTACATCGGAAACCTTTCTTGCGACAAAGACACTCTAAAACTGGTCAATATTTGTTTCAATCTCGAACTTAAACATCTTTTTCCCCAGAAATTCGTTTAGTATAAAAATTAATAATTCTTCGAGACAATTCTCAAAGTTCAAATATATATGCGAAGGAATATACGACTGGAATTATTTTGCAGTTGAGATTAACAGTTTCAATACATACATGGAAACTAGTAGAAATTTACACGGCGTTGCTGAGGATTTTAAGAAACTTAAAAAGATTTTTAAAAAAATCAAGGTATTTCAAGAGATATTAAGTGATTTTAATGAATTCAAAAGCTTTTCAGAGATCTGATATGATTTTCTAAATCAGAATCGAAACTAGGTTGCCAACCGCAGATAGTTGCCCTCTTCCTAAGAAAGATAGGAACAATGTCTTACTCAGTCTTACCCTGTCTCACACAACCCTTAAAGCTACCCTCGACTCGAGGATCCCCTTAAATTATAAACAGTGTCAGCCAACGCCGCGGGACTTCGATCATGGGACTCCAGTCTTCGAAACTCGGTTTTCTCTTCAGAAGGAAACAAGTATGTTAGTTTAACTTCCCAGAGAACTAGTTTAAGTTATGGTCGACCCTGCGAGCAGGTTGACATTGTTGACAACTCGATACTCTGATGTTTCCGGTTGCGGTAGACTTGAAAATCAACCTTCAGTGATCCCCCTCTCCAACCAAATTCATTAATACCTACTTATATATATACACACACGTTAAACTCCTAATCAAAATAGACACAAGAATCTTTCATAATCATATCTCAATTCTTATCAAACTTTTATAAAATTTTAATACATTTTTGGGAGATAAAGATGATGGTGTAGATTTATTCTATACCTGAACGGGGCATAGAGAGTTTTCCCCTTTCAGTGGAAAACTATAGAAAAGGTCGCTTTAAGGGTCATAAAACATTTGTTTCCCTTGCCGCCACTTGGCGGAGAAGTATATTGCGTTCGCTGCTGGGATTTTGAATTGAATTTGAAATCAGGGGGCTCGATTTTATGGTGGCTGGTGTCAAACGCCGTGAAACTGTCGTTCGCCCGGCTTACCGCGACTTGAGTTTCGAATCGGGAAAACCTAGAAGCGTTATCAGTTTACTCAATCTTTCTGTCGCGATACTGATGTGAGCAAGCGTTCCATTTCGAATAGCCTCGATTTCGATTTAGCCCTTTCCACTAGACTTTCCTTTATTCTTGTTTACATTTTTTCCCGTGCCAAATCAAACTTTTACAACCGTTTTCTACATTAGCTTACTCAGGCTAATAATACTCCAGAATAGTGAAAGTTGAAAGCAGTATCTTAGAAAGTTTACTATGTACCCACAGAGTGAGACAATTTTAAAGGGGGCGGTAGTCATTCTACAAAAAAAAGCTCTATTCAGAAAAAGCATACTCGGTTATGAAATTTTATGTCCTAAAAGACAATATTGCAAAAATACATTCCACTATTTAAAATAATCTTTCAACCTTCCATTCAAACTACTCAAAACCATTTACAATTTTCTCTGCAACCCGTAAATTTTAAACTCTCCACACGTTTCTTTCTTTCACTGTTAGTTTTTAATTTTTATAACATCTACTTAGGTTTATTGCACCTTCCATAGAATCTCAATTTTTAACCTTAGCAGCAGTAAGTTGATAGTAAGTTGATTCGATAGTAAGTTTTATCTGTCCCTATGGTGATTATTTGGCGTATTATATCTATTAATTTGTAGAGGGAAAAACGCGAACGATAAGAAGTACAAATTTATACAAGTGAGTCCCTACCTGATCGTTATCTTGTTGATCTTGACCGTAGGTAGCAGTATCACCATTAGGGGTAGTTGAGGCAGAAGGTCGTTGTGACGTTGACAGGTTGATCGCGCCGTCTCCGTCTGTGTCATGATCCATTATGCCATCGTCCTGAAATCATGAAATTTTTACTTATTTTACACTTTCCAAAAACTCAGTTTTCACATTCTTAAGATTAAACTCGTTTTAAAATTTTTAAATTGCACTATTTTATAATAACTTCTTGACTAGAAACTTCACACAATGTCAAAATTTGCAGAGTAAACGACTATGTGGAATTTTTTCCACCTCATACTTCTTTTCACAGTGGCATAAATTCCGCTTTTGTAACAGTGAACAAGCATTGCAAAATTAAAATAAGGTTAATTTACTTGACAATTACCAAATAAAATAAGTAAATTTGACATATACTTTACATGAAAATAATCAGTGAATCAACAACTGTTGATTCAATATCTTCCACAATTTCTATTGTCTGATACGAGACTGGTGACAATAATTACTGTCTAAACAATTGTTACAATAAACATGACACATAAATTGCCATTGTCTCACGATTGATTGTATGTACATCGCTTAATTTTTTCCAATGTAACTCGATCTGAATATTTCCAACGTATTACTTTCAGTTTTTATACAGTCATTCATAAAAAGTATGTTAAATTATTTTTATATTAAGACCTCGAAGATAGACAATAAAAGATGACGCAAAAAGATAGTAAACAAAATAAACTTTTCTATTTACCTAGCATTTATAACTTAGATTTGTTTACCAAGAACCTTATCTTATATAACATCCAAAAATAACCACAAAACAACAAACTTTCTTCACAGTTCAAGCAAGTCATTTAGAAATTCGAAACTAATTGTTGTCTAATGCATTCCTCGAATCCTCATTATTCTCAATTAGGTGGGAGTCTACTGAAGTATGTAATAATGAAAGCATTAAAGATTGAACAGTTAAAATGTATAATACTTCATTTTTTTCCAGGGTCAGCGTCACTCAAGCTAATCTTCACCAGCATTGATCTCGTATCCTTCCTTCCGAATTAAATTTCACTTCGAGGTCATACATCCACACTTAGCGTATACAGATCACCACAAAGTATCACGTCACTACTTTTATTAGAACATAAGGCAACTAACACTCGAAGCCTACACAAAATGCTTCTTTATTCTTTACCATAAGATTTATTTTTTTACTTTAGAAATATACTTCCATTGCATCACACAATGCACATACCAAAGAGAACGGTCATAATAACGTACTTATTATCATAACATAATCCCAAATATGTTCAGAAGTGAAAAATTAACTCATGAGAATCAATGTTTCCAATCACTTCCGCTTCCTTTACTATAAACAGGAACCTGACTGATCATTGCATGAAAGGTTCCTGTCATTAATATGTTAATAAAAATTATTCAAGATTTCAGATCAAAAATTCAGATTAAAGATTCATTTGTATTTCTCTACAAATATTATTTATTTTCAATGATATTAGTAAGGATAATGAAGTCAAAGTCAAGCTTATCTTTATGTTTAAAGATACGACGATAGCGCCGCGCATATGTGCGCGGATTTTAACATTTCACGCGCGACAACACTGCGGCGCACACCACGCGGTACCACAACCGATGATGCGACACTGGTAACACTTAGATCACAGAAAAGACCAGTTTTACGGGAAATGACCACAAAGAAAAATCTTTTGTTAGATACACAGAACGAGAGGAAATTTAAAAAAGAAGCAGGAAAAATAAAAGCTAACGTTAGCGCGTCGAGAGAGTAGCGAGGACTAAATACTAAAAGCGGCAGAGGCATACCGAGCGGCCCAACCGGCGGGGCTGTTGCTTATTGTGTAAATATAAACAAATATCGTTGAAACCAACCAACAGGCCTGCTTTTAGTCCCCCTCAACCGCCCCTTCCCCTTACACAACCAAACGACCACCGCGTCTCACATTGCTCCCCTTCCTCGCTTCATTTTCCCCTGACCCCTCAAACATCTCTTAGCTTCTGACTCAATACAAACTCGCATATACTCATACGAGGCATATCATATGCTATATGCTAACTCCAACTCTTATGCGCGAGCACACGCTATATTTCTCTTAAACTACGATGTGTCGTCAGCTGGAGATGCAGCACTTGAAAGTTCCTTCAGGAATCACCAAATTTGTTCCTTTTTATGTTAATTTGTGAAATGTGTTTATCTTGAATAAAAAATACATGTTAGATATGATGTATGCGAGTTGGCATTGAGTCTGGGGCAATAGTTAGATCAAATTCATAATTAGAGAGTACCTATACTTATTAGAAAATTAGGTTGTCGAATATTGCATCTGTTCTTAGGGGTTTTGCATAAACCACGTGGCTCATTTTCCGGCGATTTCTACCCACCCCCCTAAACGTGATTTTTTTTTTATACGAAAAACTATATCAATATTTTGAAACATATTGTGGTATTATTGGATAATTTTGTTTTAGATCGAATTGTTACCTACACATTTACTCTGTTCCGTTAAAGTGCTGGTGATAAATTTGCCAATTGAAAATTAGATTTCCATAAATCAAGTAGAAACTATTTGTAACACAGTGCATGATGTAGATTTAGTACCCTCGTAAAAAATCTTACAATCCGTACTTCTTTTTTTAGAGTAAATTGAATCCCATTTCTTGGTATAAAGTTTTCTAAACATTTTTAACAAACATTTCCAGGGAGTGTCTGAAGGGGTTCTAGTTTTAATCGGTTACACATTATTTATAATGCGTATCGTAAGACTAGTTTGGAACTTGACGTAAGACAGTTCGTTTGAGAAGAAACAGATCGGCTAAGAAAAGCGCGTGATTCTTAGCTCGGGTCTATGTGGATGCTGTAATTTCATGCATCATGCGCTACTTAACACTTTAGTGATAAACAAACGATGGCACTAAAGTTCTAACGAATATATATATATATATATATATATATATATATATATATATATATATATTCGTTTTCTGTATTTTGACTATCACTATCTTAGAAGCAACATTTACTATCTAAACAACTTTTATAGTTACTTATAATGACAGATTTGAATGATTGAATTTTCTTTACTATGTTCATTTCATTACGGATATTCTACCACATTAAAATTTTATTATTTTATTATTATTGCTTCTTGCAATTTAAAAAAAATAGGCACATTTGAATAAACGTTACAGGTCGCTTTTTATTAGAATCATCACCTTGAGTATATCAAGATATTCGACCCAATTCTATAAGCTTATCCAGCTATTGTTAGAGAACTAGGTAGGCCCCATCATATGATGGTGGTACTATGGGGGAAATCCGACCCAAACGCCGGTCCTATGACAACAAAACTTGAGGAAAAAATAGGCACAGCCGGCTCTCATGGCTTATGTACGCAGTACGAACCAAATATGTATTTATTAAATAAACATCAAGCCGCCGAAGAGACGGGATATTTCTTGCTTGCGGCGTTTTTATTTACGCCGATTGACTATTGCGTTTTAAATAAAAAACGCTTGGGGTTGTGTAAGCAGAAAAAAAGGATTCCATCAACAGAGAAAGTTTACAATGCACTTCTACCTAGTGTGTAACATTATTTTTTTGCAGATTTATTTCATGAGAAATTTTATATGCTGTGTACGCTGTTTTTATATTATTTTGCAAATTTTATTTTTTATCAACCATATTGTTACTAAAAAGATATTTAACAATGATCGCAATTATTTTCAATACTCCGAATAAACTGCCACGGGTCATTTATATACATTTCGTAATATGTACCTAATCTACAGAACTGTCTTTAAATAAGAAATTATGTACAACAACTGTGATTAAGTCTTTTTTTAAGGGGATAAATTGTGTATGTACAGACTGTTGCAAATCGAAGTATAAGAATGTGACAAGGTGAAGGACACTATAAAAAAAGAGGTGCACCCCTCGCATAGCTAATTTACTGAGTGCAGATGAGCCAGAAGGCAGGCGGACAAGTAAGACAATTCTGAAAGGGGAATGATTGCGTAGGGTTGAGCTAGAAGTAAGGAGATAATACAGGATGTCACATGAAAAGGGAGTCGAAAATGTGGTGAACTTGTCCTCGCACCACGTTGTCGTCGTTGGTACTTTTGTATACATATATTTATATATACGCGATGTACTTACGTACACACCAACGCGCATAGACATGGGCGCTACAAAACTATACGCTTTCCCGCTGGCCTCTCTAAATAATAAACGAGAGGATTTACCCCCGTCCGGTACGAAGCGGTACATAAAAATACTTGAATCTGAGAAATTAGCGAGGTAACGGGCTGTCGTCCGCCGTAGGGGTTCCCGGAACGCGGTCCAGGAAAAAAGGGGACCTAAAAGGGTTGAATTAATGTCGCGATAAATATATGATTTAAGGTGGAAACGTTTGCAACTCCGGCTAATTTTTTATCTCAGACCCGCGTTCGTCGGAGAGGGTTTTTACCCTAGAAGTAGGATGAGCGATACCGAGAGGACGAGCGAGAAGGAAAAAGAGAGCGTTCTGGACACTCGGAGGCGGTGAGTAGACCGCTTATTTCTTTTTTTCAAGTAATTTACTACCGCTGAAAATTTGAGTCGACGCGCGCTTTTTAATAGTTTCGCGCACTCGCTGCAGGCACCACTTTTTTCATACAAAAAAGCTGAGAGGTTTTACACTGACGTTCAACATGGAGTACGATTCACTACATTGCTTTATCACACTACTTAAACTTCTGTCATAATAAGCTTTAATTTACAGGATGCTATTTTAATATTCTCAAATTTATTGCGTATCAACTAATTGTTTAAATATGAATTCTACTACGATGCCATAAACTTTATTTTTCAACATAGAAAAGGATTGTAGACCGTGATATTTATTAGACCCCCTTTGAAAAATACATAATAAATTTCAGGTCCCTTCCTCCCTCAACATTATAAAAAATTCTAACATTGATTTGCTTTAGAAGATAATTTACAAGCGAAGTAAGTCAGACTATAATACATTTCAAAATGTATTTAAAGAAAAAATGTACGTATTTTATGAATGACCCATTGATGCAAGAGATCAAGAGTCGAAGAGCCTGTGTTTTAAACGGAAAATAAACAAAGTACATATCAAATTCGACACTGGAGAGGAAAATTTCTGCGAGGGTGAGGGACGAAATTAGATCCAGGGAAGGAAGAGGGTAACTCGTCTGTGCGACCGCAACAGACGAGCACGCACAATCGTATCGGCATTCGCCCGCTGGTAAATCTGGCTTGTATCCTGTCGACAAGGAATCCCGGCGGGGCCACAAACGCGTACGCCCCAATTATCTTTTGCGGGTTGACGTGGGCGCAAAACGAAAGCCGGTCCACGTTACTCAGGGATCGTGCATGTATCAGCAAGTCATACGTGACGAAGTGATCGTCGAGAAAGTAACCCTTATTCCGGCACAAACCGAGAGTACCAGCACACACGCATGTGTGATACACATACGAGTCGAGTTTCTCTCTGGATGAACGATGTACCTATACACAGGGTGAGGAAACGTTTCCCTCGGACGGCGTCCAACCGCTTAGGTTCTGCAGCGTTAGCACTTTTTGGATTAACCGCTGGACATTAGAATACGGAATTGATATATTATGGCTACGCCCGGGGCCCGCAGAACGTATGAACGGACGGTTCCAGGAGCCATAACGTGGCTAGGATCTGCAAGAAGGGCGGTGGTCTCGGTTACACATACTCTTTAAGCATGACTGACTGCCATTCGCATCTTTCATCGCATTATCTAGACTCGTAAAACACTCCTTTATAGGTCCCGAAATGTCCCCTTCGGCCTCTTTCCTTGCTTTCATTCGCGTTCCTACTGGTATCGTCTCATGATGTGGACAACACGTAAGATAAAACAACGGATATGCCTTCTTTGAAAATTTATCTTCATTTGGTACATTTAAATCCAAAAGTTTGGTTTTGAAATAAGGTGCTCGATTTTTTATCCGTCATCAAAATCCTCTGATCTTGTTTATAATCTTGAAGAAGAAAAGAGTTTTCGGGAATCAAGAGCCTAGAGGGCCAATCTTGTAAAACTTTCCTATTTTCAAATTATTCTTAAATTTTCACTGCATGACACGTTTGACGTTGTTTTTTTTAATATATAAATTATTTTAGTCATAAAAATTATAATAAATGTAACATACATACTTTAATTGTATTCTATTCTTGTTTCTATTTAGAAATTACTTTTCGAAGTTGATCTAAAGAGGGTGAAAAAAAAGGGGGGGGGGGGAGAAAAGGGGTATGCAAAAGATGTAAACTCCAGTGAAATTTTTCTGGGTCAATGAATTACATAAAACGTTTCTCAGATCAATTTGTATCAGAAGTATTCCCTCTATCAAAAGAAACTCCACATCGTATAACTTATTTAGTTAGTTTTTCTTTAGATGAAAAAGCGATTCGCTTTTTTGGGTAACCCTGAGGTTCTTATCTATGCTGGCAGAGATTTTATTTAGATCCTGGCAATCCAGGGCTATAAATGCGAAACGTTTCATTGCTTGGGTGACCAATCAGGGAGGGGTGGTTTCTGAGAGTGTTAGGGTGATCTCGATGTCCACACCTCTGTTGTCAGCTAATGCCAAGCCATTGTAGGATCCAGCTCGTAACCAGGTTCAATATCTTGAGAGGGGGTGCAAAAGAGATGGACAAGAGGAGCAGGATAGAAGAAAGAACTGTCCCAACCGAAAAGTCAGGACCGTACGTATTAGCGAGGGTTCGCTCCATTTTACTCTTGGTCACCCTAATGGCTATCGGTTGACGGCAATCTGGTTAAATCTCTTCCACTATAAACGGCTAAACAAAGAGGTCTATTCTTTAAGTCTTGGCAACTCCCTAGCTCTTCATCCGGGATCCAACACTAAACTCCCTGGTACGCCCACGGTTCTTATCGGACTCTGTCCACCTCTTACTACCATCCATCTGGATCTGTTCCTTTTCACGGACTAGCGCCGCTCTTTCAGACAGTTCTTAAATGGTCTTTAAGGCTGTCAGGAGCGTACATTTTTCTGTGGGGTATTGGTCACTTCACAATGCCAAGCAAAGTAGAAGTACCCCACGTGAAGAAAGATAGCGAAAATAAATAGATTAGTAGTTTTGTGCAAGAAACGAAAGGATTTTCTTATCTACTGAACAAAATGTATACAACGGTGGATTCAACAGATTGAGAAAAATACAGTCAATAACTAAAAGCAGAACGTGCATCAGAGTTTTATCAAATTATGAAATGAGTTCGGAGAAAAATGTATATGCCTATCAATTTACATAAAGAATAATAAGAAAAGGAAAATATATGAAACGGAAGGACTGAAAGGATAGAGTTTCGCAAGTAGGGTTGGGAAGCTTAAGGAGGTGGGTGGTAGAGCGTCCCTCTAGGTCCATAATAAAAGAAGGCAGATTAATGCTTTCGGTCTTGAATCCAATCAACATTATTCCGAAAATAGCCCGGCAGCCAATGCCCTTTCTACGCTTCGATCTGATATTATCAACAACGACCCCGAACTCCCGTCAAGTCGCTTCGACGCCTTTCTCTTTTCTCGATTCCTCCCTTTACGCTTCATGATAACCCCACCCCTTTCTAAAGTCCATGGGTGGATGATAAGTATGCTAACAAGAAAAGCAGCACGCTAAAGCAGGCGGCCGCCTTAGAACCGAATTAATACCTTGCTCGCATAAGCGCCATCGACTTCTCCGTCAATTTCAATGCCTACCAGAACCCATTAGCTCAGGGCCCAAGCGACCCCCGATCAGCCAAGATAAATGTTATCAAAGAAAAAGAGAATTAGTCTAAAGAATTGGTTCCATTGATGATGCTTTTGCCTATTCAAATTTATTATCAGTGCTTCCATGATCACTTAAAAAGATAGTATGCACAATTTCTATAAGAAATTGTTTTAAATCCCTGTAATTTAATTTCGAAAACGAGATTCTCTTGATCATTTGGACATTGGAGTCTAAGCAGCAAATAGTTGTGAAAACAAGTTACATAATAATGAGATAATCCGGATAATAGGATTTGGCGAGATTCTTCTGTAATTGGCTTCCAAAAAGATAAACTCGGTTTTACTAATGGCTTCTAAAGATAACTTTGGATACTATCGGTAAGCTTAAGAGTTTTCGTAGTTTTTCGTTTTAACGATGCTTCTGTGTATTCACTAGATTGAAATTATAAAACAAATGTAAGAATCGGTTTTTCAATGCAATTTTAAGTAACGCAAATTAACATTTGAAAGAATTCTTAAAATACTCGAAAGACAATAATTGAGAGACCTATAATTTGAATTGAATGTGTAAGAATTGTAACTGAAGTATTCGCTCGAGCTGAATGGAACTCATCGAACTTTGGATGATTTATGAGGTAGAATTATGAATGGTCTCTTCTGTCTACGGGCGGCCGTAAGCTATAAAAAAAATATTGACCACATTCGGAGGGTTCATTCGCCAATAGAGCTGTTAAATTCAAATACAACTTCCATTCGAAAGTCATATTTATATCTATATTTTAAATTTAAGCACTGCATTAACGTTCATGGGAATTCCTTATACATAATTATTACCAAATTGTATTGAATTATGTTTTTCAGACATGTTCTAACATAATAAATGATAAATTATTTCAGTAAAAATATACTTTTTCTAACCAGTAATAGTTTCTTTAGTGATTCGAGAGACCGTTATACGCATTTCATACAAATTTAGTATAGGATTGTGGATTAAGTTCACTAAGGTGGGTTTTCTGTTGAACGAGGGATGAACTTGCAACTCACTCGATGTATTTACTGTGAGAACGGTCAGCCTTCGCAAGTTTCACTAGTGGCATGAACGGACGAACCGTTTTTCCTTTACCATATAGAGTAAATAAAGCACAAAGTGCGTATATATATGTGTATAATGTATATATAAATCTTCTGTCGAGGCTACGCAAGTTCGCACGTTTCAATTCAGACCCGCTTGATTTATGAACTATCAAAAATTCCTAAAAATACAAAATTTTGTTGCTAATTGAAGAAATATTTTTGAGGAAGCAGAGCACTCGAACAGTGACACAAGTGAATAAAAAATTCCGTAACTTTTGAAGTAATAAGAGTAAATAATATCAGTAATAATATTTTGATAGGGTTGTTTGTGAAGGTAGCATAATGTAGCTCTTTCGAAAAAATGGATTAAAGTGCCTCAAGATAAGAGCGAAGAGAGCAACGAGTTGAGAACGCAGGCTACCGTCTTTTGACTTTCAAGTTTCGAGGGTGCTCGGTCGTGTAGTGTCAATGAATAAAAATTTGCGGCGAGGGTGGCTCACGTTTGATGCCGATTTTAGAGCTCCCCTTTCCAAGGATTCTCGTCCTCCTGGCGTCCTTCACCCTCTCCAGTAGCTCGTTGTAGAGTCACAGCTCACAATCAGCGGTGGCTCGAAGTCGCACTTATTTTCGCTTGACTGCTTGCAGCCCCGTTCGACCTCCTCTGGTATTATCTATATTCCATAGGAGTAAGACGGTTTCGCCTTGGGATCATTATGCCGCGCCTTAAGTCGAGCTAATATGTCCTCCTTCCAACCTCTCCCAATCCACCCTAACGTATATCCTTACACCAACGTCACCGCGAACCAGAAACGACGCCATCGCGACATAGACAATTTAATGCCGTTTTATAAATTATACATCGCTCGCAGACTCGCAACTTCAGAGCAAACCGATTACCAGAGGCTTCCTCGTCTTTTATTTAATTCGCTCTTTCCTGATAATATATGATGCATTCTGGTAACTTAGACGTGCCAGAGCTTCTGCTTCAGAACTTTTTTAGTTTTTATCAAAACGTTTCAAGTTTATATTCCCATTTAGGAAAAATTATCATTCACATATTTAAGAAGCAACGCTGTTAAATGCAGTTTTATTTTTCTCCAAGGGATACTTGTTTTTTCGATATTAAAAGTAACCGTAACGGTAATGCATTGTTTTATCAGTAACGGGGAGAACACTGAAAAAATAATGTCAAGCTTTTCAATCGAATCGAAAAAAAATTTTCAACATAGCTATTTGAGTTCTAAAGAAACGCGGAACCTTAAATTATACTCTGAAGAGAGCAATCCCATCTCAAAGTGCACTAAATTTTATACCGTCATGTAATAATTCCACATATCACGAGCGAACTTCCCTACCTTATAACAGAAATACTCAAGAGTTTCCTTGCCCATAACTCCCATAAAAAAGTGGAACAAAATATAGAAGCATCATGACTTCGCAAAGCGTAGCGTAGAGAACATCACTTCATTGGAGCGTGTCAAGATGTATATAGAGAATACTTAGCTCAGTGTGTGTTGGGGCGCGAAAAAAGAATGGAAAAAAATGTGAAAGGAACTTTAGTGGGGAGGAATTCGATAATTATTCGCCGGTAGGCTTGAAAAATTGCTGCATAATCCCGAAATCGATACCGCGGAAGGATGTGAGAATAAGGAGACCCTTACACTGAGATATCTGGTCCCATGGTGAGAAACGTAGGGGATTCGTGCTTCCTCTAAAAACGAATATAAATACCGACTTCTTCCGCACGCCCTCATATTATGAAAATAACGTATCGATACCCTAATAGGGAAACGATTGGATACGTTAGCGACACAAGCATCCACCTCGTTGGACTATTATTCATAATGTCGTCCGGGTCTTTGCAAAGTGTCTGGGTTATATCTCGATGGGGGTTGGTACGGGTTGAAGATAAAGCATTGCAGATATATAACGAAAGCCGGGGTGGAAGAAGTACTTTCCGCTCACGATAGGCACTGCACAAGCTTCGAGGGCTGGATAATGGCGATTTTTAAATTTTTTTAATTATCCTCAGAAGTTAGAAACATTCTCTTTGTTTGCTCGCATTCAAAGAATGATTTCCTTTCTTCTTTTAAAATAGGAAAGAAAATTAATTTTCAGCTGGTCAGAAGAATTTCACCATAATTTATTAATTATATATTAATAAAAATATGAATACATACTTTCAAATCTCCAAGACTCATGCCGGTTTTTACTTATGAAGATATTGAGAAATTATTTCTGGACAAAATAATGTCATATTATAGATGCACCCCTCATATATATAAAAAGAATGTTATCACTCATTTGAAATATATAGGATTTCCGTTCAATCACTCTTCTGATTTTTTGATATTTCCTGGTGGGGCAAAATTAGAAAGAGAGGCGATTTTATTTACATACCTCGAAAGTTCTTTCTTAAAAACAATCTGTTTCCTTTTTTTTAGGCATAAATTTCTTATGAAATTTTGAATACAAATTGTAAATTTGTAAACAAATTGAGTGTTCATGTATTTATCATATCTGAAAAGTGATGTAGAATATTATACTTTTTAATATAAGCTTTGACGTTCAAAAAAGAAACTTTGATAAGATTCTATGAAACACTATTCCGCCCTTTGCACAATATCGTGGACTATCATCAGAGAGAAGAGACTGACGGAAATGACAGTCGTGTCCTTTAAATGCCAGAGCGAGTAATACTCGACTACGCATAGTATAAGTAAGGAAACTCGTAACGGGAGCAGAGAGAGCCGGGTGGGTGTCTTCGTCTACAGATTACTTATGCACGAGCAGCCGCGACTCATTTCGAACTTGCAATGGGAGCCAAGTCAGAAAGCGAGTCAAACCAACGGAAAAATGTTTCTATTTAGTCCCCTAATCTCTTTATTAAAGGCCCTTTCTTCCCCATAAGAAGTGTCGGATTTCTCAGTATACGATGCGGTGGAAAGAAATCCAGACCACTTCGCTACCACCACGATTCTCTTCTTACTGACTCTAAACCCCAAGCGGGGAAAAATTGCGTCAATTACCCGCTGATTTCGGCATCGGATCCTTAGATTACCCTCCACCACGAATGCTGATCCTTTTCGTTTATTGAGCCACGTCTCCAAAGCGGCGAAGTCTACTATTCCAAGCAACTAAACGAAATAGCATATATCGTTATCATAAAGTCCTGCAGCCCATGTACATTCCTGGGTATTCAACAAAAGAGTAGAGAGTACTTGTATTACTTTTCCATTCATGACTTTAAAGAACTTTTACGACTTATCTAGTTGAGTTCATCATCGTAATGGCCAGAGGTCCTTCAATGATCATTTTGACTTCGTAAAACAATTTTCTTTCTCTTTGAAAAAATCTTTAAAAATATTTTGGAAACGATAAACTTGAAAAATATATGGCAGTGTATCTAGTGAACTTTTCAGGATAAAAAACAACGTTTTTCCAGATTTTTCTCTTATTAGATATAAAAAGTACGAAAAGGTATTCAAAATGTCTAAGAAATTAATTTTTCTTTTTTATCAGGACTTTTACGGGTTTCTATACGAGTAGTTGTTTTTAAGTCACCACAGTATATAAATATTTGACTCTAAAATTACCTACTAAAAATGGATAAGTAGGTCGAGACTTTTGAGTTGTTCTATAAATAAGTCAGCAATGGTGAGGAATACATAAAAAAGATGAGCATTCAAAGATTTATGAAAAAACCTTCTGCCTGTTATACGGGCCGTCGAGTGCTTCATCGCGCGAAATTTCTTTCTTTCAAGCTCTCACCCTCTGTGGATTCGGTATCTTCATTCCACCGCTCGATCCTCTTTTTCTTCGAAAGTGAGGAGACTACAAATAATTCCAAGAGTTATTCGTCGGCATATTTTCGATTATCGGCCAACGAAGTGTAATCTCGCTGTAAATGGAGGATTGTCTCTGTGCAGCAGAAGACGAGGTGCTACGGGCTCGACTGAGGGGGTGATGGGGGGATGATTCAGGAGTGAGAGGTTAGGGTCGGGTGCCAACCAAGGGGGTGAGAGGCCGGTAGTACAGCCACCAGCGGCTCTTTAAAAGAAAGCGGGATAAACAGACAGTTTCACCAGAGGGAGGAAATGTAAATTTTCACCGAGGTGGAAGGAAGAGAAAAGAATAAGGGCTCGAACACTGTGGGTATATTGAGTGAACGACTATCCGTCGCCCAGCGACTCAATTTCTTTAAATTTCATGTGCCAATTGCATGCGTTTCTCTTTACCTCCTCTTTCTTCTAACTGCGACGAATAGGCGATATATTGTACTTAAATGCGTACCCTTTCGATCCTTTCCAAGATAATTGAATTGCCGAGATATTGAAGAAGTAAACCGAAGATATGATTGTGTTATAGTTATGGGATAGATAATGCTATCGTAAAGAATTTTAATATCATTCGACATTGCACGAAAGAAATAGATTGAAATTCTTGTATTATTCAAATAAATATAAAATCCTTTCTTACTTTGCCTCAGTTTTTTATATGAGTAAATTCGCAGTACTTGTAATTCAAAATTAAAATTGGTGTGAATGTTTTTTAGTGCGCATGCGGTAAGAAAATAATACATTCCTTCTCAAAAATCCAATTACGAATTTATTGATTAGAAATAATTCGCATCTCATCTCTACAAGTTTTTTTCACCCTCAATCCCTGACCCAATAAAAGAAAGATACGACGTTTGTCCTCATTCGCGAGTTCCGCTTGTTAAAAACCTTAGAGATTTCGTGTCCAAGGATTTCAGTACATATGAATCAAGAGAGGACCTTTTTGCCCGTACGTGGCAGGAAGGTGCTGAAAAATTCAAAACCCCAAGTGGATTTTGCCGCGCCTTGACGAAGCGAAAAGGGATGCACGAGAATGATATTCAGACGGAAGGGTGGATCGGTGTCCATGGTGGATAAAGTGAAAGATTCTCGCCCGTCGCTAGATGCCACGTGACAGGGGTTGGATACAGGGGTCAGGGGTGGCTGGTCATGATACGTGCCGAGAATTACAATCTTTAAGACCGAATCGAGTCCTGATCCGACGGAAGGCGAGAGCAACTGTCGCTGAATAAACACAAAGTCCAGTTAAAGTCGTAATAAATGTCTTCTTCTTTCCGATGTTTTTTTTTATTCTTTATTCGAGCCTCCTTTGCTTACTTTTCTTTCGAGTTATAAGACACAAGACGCCAGAGGGCGAAAATTGACAGTTTTATCGACACTTGGCCGAAAACTTGAGCAAAAAATTGCTATACCTAGTGCATATTAGAACAAAAAGGAACGGACTTTATCTGATAAAAATAGAATTTTATTATTATTTTCTTTTATTCTTTATAATTAAAAAGATTGTAAAATTCTTTGATAAGCTAAAATATGTTGTAAATCAAAGTACTCTCTGTTCGAAATAAATGGAAAATGAAAAATATTGGAATTCGAAAGAGCTCGTATTGGAAATACCAATTGGTAGATTTATTCCCTAAGTTATTCGTTAAAAACTGCAATAAACCTTTAATGAACTCTGAATTGAAACAATTTAATTGCAAAATGTGTAAAATTGGTATCGAATCTCTAAATTGTTCAGAGTACTTACAATTCGAGTTTTGACTCGAATAATCAATCTTTAGTTCAAGGCAAGTCTGATTGAATATAATGTTGCTATTTTTCGTAAAAAAAAATTATGTTTACAGCATTAAATCGACCAGCCCAGAGATGTTATCGTGTTGAATTTACCGTGATAAAGGCGGAATTATAGTTGCTATGTATTTAGTGATAAATGTGGAAATCGAATAAGGCAAAAAGGAAATATACTCTGATAATAGTAACATCAGACACAAATCGTAATAGATATCTTAAAATCCATCATTTCATATCTTATCAAGATTCGAATATTTTTTCTAAATTTGAATTAGTTATAACTTTTACTAATGTCAATTTGAGACGCAAGTCTAGCTATAAATCAATTTTTTTCTACTGATGATTAGTAAAAAATATTATAATTCTAATTTTTTTAATTACACGGAGAAAACTGGATATTAAACCGTAATATCTATCTATTTAACTATGGGACGACTATCTAGATATTTAGATATAATATCTTGATATTAAAACTTAATATCCAGATATTAAAATATATAATTCAAATATTCTAACGTCCAATATTTTAATATCTGTATATTAAGTTTTAATATCAAGATATTATATCTAAATATCTAGATAGTCGTCTCATAGTTAAATAGCTAGATATTACGGTTTAATATCCAGTTTTCTCCGTGTATTCAAAAATAACATGAAATTTATTTGAACTAATAGACTTCGAAAACATCTTGGCAGCTATTCTGTTAAAGACTAATAAGTAAAAATAGCAGACGATGTGACTCAAAAGTATGCATTAGAGCGACAAATTCCACTTTGCGTGCGACCAAAATCAACAAACGCTCTAAAACCACCTAACTTGATGCCTCAAAGGCTTCAGCGAATCGTCGTACGAGACAAACATCCTGGAATAAGTTGAAACCTATTTCTCACTGCTGGGTCTTAATATTAACGAATCCTCGCAAATATTTACCAAACATCAATTCAAAATTGATTCGCGTTGCTCGCATGCACCGAACACTGCATCGCTGATATATTTGTGCTTATTATACTCGGACTGAACAGAGGGATGTTGGCGGTGAGCCAATTAAATTAAAATCGGCATACCGGCTTCAACGCAAGAATGTGTATATGAAATAATTACAACATAACTGGATGGAATCATGGGCAGCGATATTTTCGTAAAATTGATAACCCACACGGAATATTTCAAATAAAAGATAATTACTTAAGAACTTTACACTAATGTGTGTAACGAATAGATAAACAGCTGGCGAGTTTTATAGATAATACAACTGCAGATGCACGAATATGGGTTACATTATTACAAGCGCAACAGAAATTTTACTTTTTATAACAGAAAGTAGTCCTGATCAGAAGTCAAGGTCCCTTTAATCTCTGCTACTATGTTTTTACTAAATTGTTAGTCTCATTTACTATTCCAAGAAGATGGTACAGTATCATTAGCATCTAAGAAAAATAGCAATGCATTAAAATACTAAATTTTAGTTGAAATAAGAACCAAAATTCATTATTAGTTGGAATTTTCTTGTCCTCGTGCAATTAATATTCATCAGCGGTCAAGTACGCACCGTAAGACGGGAGTCGGGTAAAAAGATAGCAAAAATTCCCTAGCATGGGGAAAGTAAAAGATAAACGATGGCTGCAGGTCGTTAAAATAATAAACGTTGTTATTGAATGGAGTGGCGAGGATAGTCGAGTACTGGTACAAAAATTTGAATTTCTACCGCTCGAAATCTGTCGTTCGCGCATTACTTGTCTCTCCTTTTTGAGATTCCCTTCCCTTTGGTTTTCCCTACCCTAGTGTGCTATAGTAGCAATATAAGGGCGACTCGGTATTATGTTATTTTCAATACTGCAAGCGGCTGCTGCGACCACGAATAGTACCATATTAAAGCCAACGAGTAGAAGACGCCGATACCATTCGACGTTCCTTTTTTATTTTCCTCTTGCTATATTTGCATACGTTGGTAAAAAAGGAGACATATAAGCGCCCATACCTTCCGGGTGTCGCGTGGATCAAGAACGGAGATGAAGGGGTGGTTTGGTTATAGCGGTGACGTATTACAGGGGTCGGGGACGTAGTTTGGCAATCTTAGGGGATTCCGTGGATACAATGGGATCTCAATACATCACCTCACTTATCCCGACTCCCACTCATGAGACCTCTACGGAGTTCTAGATGCCGTAATAGCTCAGGAGCTGGTGTAATAGCTGCCACTGTCTGCACAACCAACCCATGGAATCGCGAACATTTCTCCCGACCTTCCGGGGTGTTAAGAAGATCCGGACACCAAGGGTGGATGAGGTATCGGAATGCAATATAACAGTTCTGAGATGTTAAACTAATAAGTAGTACATTTATTTTTTTCTCAATTAAGGCCATGTATTAGTTATTCAAACCTCACCTTACCGACTTTCATCTTTTCAGACGTCTCACTTGAAAACAAATAGAAAACATGCATTCGGTGATTGATCACTGATCAACATTCTTTACCGTTTTCTTTATATTTATCTGCTACGGAAAATCATTTTCAATTATTAGTTTTTTAATGTGATACCTGAAAACCTGAAATACGTTTACTAGCACCAAGTCACGTGACCTAGACATAGCCTTAATCATTTTCATATTTAGTAAGGAAGATCATTGAGAAGTTACGAATCTTTTTTCTAATATTTAAATCTGATTCTGCAACATAAATTGGTACCCTAAACCATTGATGTAATAAACGATTTTCTAATGAGCCAATCTCAGAAATCAATGACGCTGATTCAAAATAGTTTCTTGACAATCAAGTCTCTCATAAAGATCATAAATAACTCAAAATTTCTAGTGGTACCAAAGCGAACAAACCTACTCCTCATTTGATATATCACTTTATCTTTTAAAATCCAAGGAAGTTACCTATTCCAATCCCAATCAAATTTCCATCACTAATCAGCAACCCCCTGCATTGTTCCGTCAATTGAAATCTACCTCATAACCGACGCCTGAACAACCCAAAGCCATCGCGAGCGCGGCGCTTGTCTTATTAGGAAACTTCTAGTGCCTCTGTAACGGACATCACGTAGCACTTTGAACGCGATGTCTTCTTCTCTCTCGAATCGAAGCGCGGCGTTAATTCATTGCAAAGCTACCCTAACTCTATACGTGAACAGTGCACCTCCGATGCTACGTGATGGTGAATACCTGGCGTCATCCTGCATTCCGCACGTGAACGACAGAAGGACAGAAAGAAAGAAAGAACCAACCAACCAACCAAGCATCTCCAACCCAAACCAACCCCATGTCTCTAGGTCCGGGAAAAGGTGCGCAGAGAAGCGCATGAACGTCGGGACGTTGACACCAGAGGGGTGGATAGGACGTTACCCGTCGACGTAGAATAGTTTTGGGGTGAGTGTGAGGCGCCCCAAACACAGAAGACGTACTCCTCCACTTCCACCTTCGGAAAAGGAGAACTCGATATTGTCTAACGCCGACGACGTCGTTGTAGTCGTCGTCGTTGTCGTCGTTGAAAGGCGTGGCGATGTCGTGTTCGCGCACCTTCGCACCTGGTGCGCCGCGAGAGACACGCCTCCCGCGGAATTCGCTAGGTCCGCCTACGCTCTCACGCTTTCTCACTTCCTCTTGCACTCTCCCTCCCCTCCTCACTTCTCTTCACCACTCTCCTGCTGAATCCTCTCCTCTTTGGCACAGCTAGATCTGGGATCTCTCATCTCTATTTTCTCCCTTCTCCTTGCTCTCTCCTCTTTTTACTATTCCTATACTATTCACCTACCCCCAAACCACTTTTCCTCTTTCCTCTTTCCATTCTCTGCTCTCTCTGCTTATCCTCTCCTACCACTCCCTATTTCTCCTTTGCTGTCGTCTACTCCTGGGCACAACTAACTATCCTAGTTTAACGTCCCCTCTCCTAACGCATGCACACACCCGTTCGCGAGAAGATGCGCGTATATTTCAAACACGATACGAGACACCGATACGAAGACACTTATTCTCACACATTTTCAAGTGCAAGGTATCTACGCCTCAATGCGCGCGCACTATTCTCGTTACCCTCCCCCTCCGCAAGTTGGTATTGGTACCACTAACCGCCCACCCGCGAGTTACGATGTCCTAACCACGTGACCCCTTCACCCTGCAAGTGTGTGTAAGTCAATGTGCAGGTCGTAGCCGACTATCCGTGAATGCCGTTTCCTTTAGTCTGGAAATTTGGTCGTAACGAGAAAATGTCCCTTTACCTTTTTTAGAAACCGAAATGCTAGCTGGACTCAGAAGTTGCAATCGCACATTTTGTTATCATTTACAGCACTGTTGCAAAATTTTAGGAGGGATGATGGAACATTGTGATGACAATGGGGAACTACGGATTTAGTACAGCTCGGACTTGAAATGTGTTTTCGTCGTTTTCGACGAGATTCGTTGCATTCAAGATGCAACGACTTTTGTGGTTTATGTGACTGTTTTAGATTGAATACTAACTTGCCTTATTGAACCATTTCAAACACGACATTTTTCTATCATCACATTTATTGTTAGTATTATCTGACAAAAATATTTATTGGAAAGATTTACGTACACATTCGGAAGTATCAATAATTCCACTACACTTTTACTATAATGTAAAAGTACTGAAACTTTAGAAAACTAGATAGAAAGGGGCCATTCAGAGAAAAAAAGTTATCGATGATTAGGAAAAAAGTGTTAAGTAAAACTTAAACGAAATCTAAACAATAACCTTTAACTTTCTCTTATTTTGGTTCGATCACAGATATGTTGTTAAGATTAAGCAAAGTAACTGATATTTCGAGTTAATGTTGACAATACTTCTACCTCTCAGATGTGGAAGCCAATAAAGTTGGGAGAAAATCGTTGTAGCCTAGAAAAGTTGGGAGAAAGTGATGGGAAAGCATCACCGAATGAAAAGGGGTGCCGAAGTTCTCCTGAGTTGGTTGGTTGGTCGGCGTCTCTAAGATTTTCCCTCACTATTCATCATAACGGATATTACCTGCCCAAGTCAAGAATAAGGTGGATCTAATTTAAAGAAAATAAAGGAATAAGGTGGAAGATGAGAAGGGAATATGAGGGGATATTGTAATAAGCTTAATATCTGTTACATAAGCACTATTTCTGACTGAAAGACCATAATAATTATATTCTTACTATCTCTGCATGAACAGTGAACTCACAAGAGAAAACAAGCTCATATGAGTGCGTAGGAGACAGCTATTATGCACAGTTTATGGAAATGTAGATTTCAGGCGTGATGAGGGGAGCGCAATTATTTACAAAGCTCGCAGCTTCATTAAGACACTAATTATCACCATGCATGCGTATGCATGTAGCAAGCATGAAGGTATCAAGTACAACAACGCAAACGGGAACCCCCAGGAACTTCCGACGTTTTGCCTTCCACTATTGCTACGAGAAGCAGCATTAGCACGCTTCAGACATCTATTTACAAGTTTGCACGTCCCCGTTACGTTGTTAGATCTAAGTTGATTCGGTTGCCTTAGGAAAGTTCACCGCTAGGCATTTAACGGAGGAGAAACTAAGTCTCTGAATTCCAAACTATCGCATCAGCAGACTTGACACAAAAACAATTATCCTTCAAACCCTCACCAAGTTGCCGCTTTCATAAAGTATTCACCTCTACACTGAGAAAAATGAATTTTACGGTTTATCATCTTGGAAGGTTAACTATGGGACAGTGATCTAGATATTAAACATACAATCTGGATGTTAATTTCTAAAATCCTGGATTATAAAACTCATAATCTAGATTATACGGTTTAACATCTAGATTGTTCGGTTTAATATCTAGATCGCTGTCCCATAGTTAACCTTCCAAGATCATAAACCGTACAATCTATTTTTTTCAGTGTAATACATATTTTTAATAAATATTGAAAAAAAGATAAGCATTTCCGAGCTTATGAGTTTCTACCTGGACCTTGAACGTGGAACCTTAAAGCGTCTGACTATAAGCTTCTTTTACTACTTGACAAATAATGATAATCTTTTGTAATGATATAATAAAATGATGTCTTTTTAAGTCTACTTGTCTGACCGAAACTTTCGGTTATCACTTGTGTAAAGTTTACAACGTCTGACTATAAATTTTTCTTCTACTGATAAAATTATTTATATCAGTATTCTGAAATGATATAGCCGTTATTTCTTAGTTAAAGCGAGAACCCTGACCTAAAGCTTTTGCTTTGAGTTTATCAGTCCGTTTCAGAAAGGTTTCGAATTGGGTCTACTATTACAAATAAATAACCTTGAACCCGAACAAATCGGGTCGGCTTCATATTTTGCAAATGCCTAGTTAAAACTAACTTGTCTAACCATAAATTTCTGTTACTACTTGTTCAAAAGTTACAATTACTGACTATAACTTTCTCCTACTGAAAATTAATTTTCGGTCCGTATATAAAGGTATTTTCTCTAAAGCATCGTCAATGCTTTTTGAACAGTAAAGCTACAAAATATAAAACGAATGATTATTTTTCATTTCCACCTGAATATATGGGGCTTGTGGATGGGTGAGGGTTGTTTAGACAGAGAGAGAGAAAACAAGAAGAAGATGAAGAGGAGGTAAAAGCACGTGGTACAGGCGACGCGCGCCACTCTGATGCAGCTATATGTCTATTGAGCTTCCCACCCTTCATCCCCCCCACTTGTTGTGCTTTAGCGTGTTGTGTTGCTGTGTTACCTTGTATATCGAGAAAGCTCAACGCCGGCTAGACGATGTTTCCCATTCCACGAATCAACAACCCCCCGAATCAACAGGCATTCCGCTGACGTTCACTGTTTCCTCTCCCAGAATTTATTTTCTGGCCGAAGCAAATAAAAAGCGATGATTAATTCATTCGCGTTCAATAGGACCAATGAAATCAAATACTTTTTTCATTAATCAGAGGCTCTTCACTTTACCGCCATATTTGCAGGTATTTTGTTTCAACCAATTCGTGACACATAATCCTGCAAAAATACAATTTTTTTCTTTTAAAATTTCAGATTATAAATATAAAGCTACTTATCCGGCTCCAGAAATTATTGTGTAAATGACAAAAATTTAAATCTCTTTGCTACTTAATCTAATGGATTAACCCTTTGCGGAGAACTTGAAGGGAATGTACGAATACGTTTGAGAAGAAGGGCTAGAACCCTAAAGGGAATATCTTTCCATCACATTCAGCCTTCTTCTAGTCCCATCTCACTAACCTCAAAACGAGCAAAATGGTTATGAATTAAAATTTTTTTGAATACAATAGTAAGTGAAGTGAGCATTTAGATTTATGTCCCTGAAGGATCGCTTTTAGGGATTTTTAGAACATACGAGGTCGTATTTAGAACAAAAGAGTTTCGTTTATCTCAAGTGGACGATGGACAATTATGGAATTCAATGGCGGACTGGCAGTGCTCCAAAGTGTATTCAGTAATAATTCGCGGTGCGCTTTCTCCATTCCTTGTATCACGAGAATCCGAGATAAAAGTGGACATCCCTCCGGTATTTTCTCGCTTAAGTTAGAATACTGAATCGTAGAATACCAGGTACGCCACTTTGTATGCAAGGAGTACAGCTATTCATCTCCCGATCTCCGGCAGTCCCGACCTCCGGATATAAATTAGCTTTTGTTTAGCATTCAATGCAAGGCACCTTCTACCAACCAGCCAGTCAACCCCCGACAGTCAGCCACCCACCAGCAATTCCCAACTAGGCACCCAGCAATCCACTGCAATTAATGTAGCCACTACTACCTGCCTCCGGGTCGAGCCAATTAAACATTTGCGATTGCCTTGAAAAGGAATCGTTTCGGTGTTAAAAGGAAATTAAATTCCCCGAAGAACCACACTACGATGTTAGCCAAAGATTCTCGAGAATTGCTCCGAGTTGGATTCAGACCTACTCCGAACCTTTTTAGAACGTCATCTCTTCTTCAAAACTTTACTCAGAGTCAGAAGAAATTTGTTCCAATTCGCGAATTGTTTCTACAAGATTATACTATGTAAGAACATCTTCACAGATTGTTTATTTGTAAATTATGAATTGAAACAAAAAACTTATCACACCCCTAAAGTTTATTTTATATTTTTTCGAATATATCTAATATTTTCTCTAAACAGTCTGTTCAAACATTTGCTGTACATTAAGTTACGTAACCCCCCAAAAAAATGAGAAAGTTTCACGGAAAAAAAAACGGATACTCGATCGACGAGGGAAGCAGAATAGTGATATAGAGAATTTCGAGGTGAAAGGCTTAAGCGAATGTAGAAACTCAGAGGTGGAAAGGCGGAAAGCCAAGGTAACTAGCTTGGAATAATTAATAAATGCGAAAATGCATTAGTATGCATCGTGGAGGGTGAGTTCCTACAAACTAGAGTTGGATAAGTCTGGACCAGGGCTCGACCCGAGAATTATAAAATAATAAAGAGAAAATTACGTAATGTGAGGATCAGATGAGAATTAGAGGACAACGAGAATGGAGTGAGCTTCTCAGTGCCTCGGAAAACGGCGGGGTTGTATCTAGCTAAGGAAGGGGCGGCTTGAGGACTAGACGTCTTAATGTCTACGTCTGAAGCAAACTCTTACAAGTATTTCCGATAACCCCACTACTATCGATTTCAACTAAATCGAATTTAAGGTAGGAGGAAAGTTATAAAATCATTTTTACAAAATCATATCAAGCTTTTAATTAACTTTCTTTATAATTATTTTTATGTATACCTCAACTTATTTTCAGCGATTTTTTTACGGCATTAAATGAAGTTTAGAAGCGATAATGAAAAAAAAAAAAAAGATTGCCAAGATTTATCGAAATGGGATAAGATCTAGAGGACTCGCTAATCAAAAGCACTAATTACTAGTCTGACAGCGTGAGCTCGTCGAGACTTTGTAAATGGTAACAACGTTATGTAATTAGGTAAAAGTTCTGTAATCAAGAAGTAGATCTTTCGCGACTCTTTTACACGCCGTCTGGTAATACCTCATCTGACGTTTTCGTCCTCTCACCCTCATTCCTAGTTTCACTAGGAAAGCGTACGTTCTGCTATGCATACCTTAAAACCCAAGGGTTGGAGTGACTAAGAACTGATTTTACACCCATTTTAAGATTTATTCTTCTTCCTAAGAAATTCTACCTGAAGTTTCAATAATGAAGGAAAATAATTTAAACCAATTATTAAAATATATCAATATGTAAAGAGAATTTCAGTATTTCAAATGTGTGGATAGTTTTTATGACATACTTTTTGGAATGTATTTGCGAAATTTGAAACGCGAATGTAATAATGTAGATTAAGCTCACCCATACACCATAGTCGAGTCAGCTTCTTAGAAAGCCGGGTGCAGCTAAACGTGTTTCGTGACTGAGCCGATCGTACTATAGTCTTAGTCATGGCGGAGTAATTAACAAACAAATACTCATTCGTATATATACGTATATATATACGTGACTTTAGAGTAGATAATAAGTTCAATATTCACGTAGAGGTTGATAATAGATGTAATAATACAGAATGAATCATTTTTATGCACAATCGTCATTGTTACTAGAAGTAATTCAGGAATAATAAAAATACTTTTGATTAAAGTTTTATGTAAACAGTATCTAGAGAGCACTTGAAATATAAGAATAAGAAAAATAATTTCAAAAATATCTACTGAAAATAAAACGAGACAATCAAGTCTAGATGCCAAATAAACATAAATTCAAAGCAAATGCCATTGAATTATATTTTTTCAAGATTTATGAAATCCTTGATTGATGATTATTTGAAGTTTTAATCCATGTGCAACAAAGTTAAATAAGTTGTGAAACAATTTGCGCACATGAGATGTTATCTTTTGTTTTTACAAATAAACTGTAGACTACGTGTGTGCTATGCAAACCTTCCACTCCAGATCATTGTGAAGCATGCCATATCTTTACTTTATATTTTTTCTTTCTACTGCAACATTTGTGTTAGAATTAGAGATGTATAAGTTAGAAGAAAAAGAAACACCCGTAGATTAGATTTTCTTTGTTTCTAGTGACTTTAAGACAAAAAGTAGTTCACTGCTAGGTTTTATCTTTAGTAAATAACGATTGTTTTCTGTGATGAATAATAATTCATTTTGCCGTTATAATAATATAATTTCAATAATAATTGAAAAGAATGATCGAGTTTAAAAATGAAAAAGGAAGTTTTTTGTTACAACTTATTATGTTAAAAAAAGTTTAAACAGGCTCATAACTTTAATTGATTGATTTCTGAAAAGCAATTGAAGTAAATGAAGAAAATCAAGAAAGAGCCTAAAGTAACATGAATCATGAGGACAAACAGAAAGTTTATCGATGTCCTCAATTCATCTCTTGGTCAAGTCCTCCTCACGTTAATATAGTGCTCCTCGAGGACACAATAACCTACTAATTCCGTCCATTGTGAAGGGAAGATATCTCGAGGGAGTAAAACACTCTCAGACTAGTTTCTCGCCTTACGCTCGTTTTCTCCCTAATCAAAATCAACCCCCGGCTATATCACTCGTACCATGAAATTTCTACGCGATACCCTTCTTCTCATCCTGCTTTTGTTTCTCTTTTTAGAAAGATAACTGCATCAGAGTGAGCATAAGTACAGTTGTTACATCTGTTGAGATATATGTGAAACTAAAATTATTACTTAAAATGAAGAATGCACGGAATGTCCGTAAGTTCATAATTTTAGACTCAGATTAGCTTTTCGATTAATTAGTACTTTATTAGCACTCAGCCTAACTCGAAAAAAGTTTTTTATCCAAAATTGAAAGCAAAAGTTATCTCAGAGTTGCTCTATAGAGAAGTTGGAATGAAATGAAAATAAAACGAGCATTAATAGTGTTAGTGGAGTAGAACGTCCTCTATAAGAGAAACAGTCTAGAAAAAACAAAGTAACTCGAATCATAAATATGAGAGCAGAACGACAAGATGATAATTATATGAGCAAGTAGTCATCGTGGATTCGCGAAGGGTTAGAGTGTAACTCGGAGAGACGTTAGGAGGAAGTAGCGTCGGGCATTTTTGTTCCAGAGCCACAATG
Source organism: Synergus gifuensis (assembly GCA_904066015.1). Classification (NCBI taxonomy): domain Eukaryota; kingdom Metazoa; phylum Arthropoda; class Insecta; order Hymenoptera; family Cynipidae; genus Synergus; species Synergus gifuensis. The sequence continues at coordinate 111,450 of CAJFCO010000113.1, read as the reverse complement.
AGGTGCCGGATTTCTTTTTCCGTCCCCGGGTAACCTTTATTCTTGTAAGGCCGGAATTACAAATTCCAACCCCTGCCCCTACCGCCTCTTACTTATTCCCCCGTGTCTTGTGCTTCGTCGCGATAGCACTTTTTATTGTTGAGGTGATTTAGAATCTTGAACGGAAGGCGACCATTTCTAGATACATGTCTGGATCTGCGGACTGCGATTAGTGCAGTGTACCTTCTTTATTTAATAAACGTGTCAAAATTTTCAGATCAAAACTTAAAGTTTTATTTATGTTTCTTCAACTCAAATTTTTCATGAAACACCAGTGAAATAATTTCATAGGAAATATTCAATTAAATAATTTTACATGAAATTGAACTATAAAGTTTGGTCAAATGACAAAAACTCTAACGCTTGAGCTTTAGCAACGTTTCAAGGGAGTTTGAATGCTGACATAATATCGAAAGTTAGATTCGAAGATGCGAATCTAGCCGGTCGAGTTTGAAGTTTATGAATGACCGCGAGGGAGAAAGCGGATCGAAGAGTACGGTGATCGGCAAGCATTTAACCCCGTTTAATAGACTGTAAACGCAGCAGGAAAGAGCCGTTACCACAAAATTTAATGGACAACTGATACTAATCCCCTGGGTACTTACTTTTCGAGTAACTAATCGAGATCTGTTAACACCATGCCGTAAACCCCACAGCAATACGTGACATGAAAACTCGGAATATTATATATCGTCTAACATATCACTCAATGTTCCTCAGTCAATTTATCTCCAAATATTGAAAAATATTAAGATGATTTTCTGTTTAAAAATATCTTGGACTGTCCCACAGTTCCAAACGACTTCGGATTCTATAATTGGTTTTTCCAATGTAGCTAGCGCCACCTGACTTATACCGACGCAAATTCTGATATGCTTGCAATGTTAAAAAAAAAATAGTTTTGGGAAAACTTACACTGGGTCGGCCGTGGCCGCGTGGAGTCAGCTGCCAGGGGACTGTTGCTGGTTGAAAGTGTTCCTTGCCCCAAGATCCGTTGTCAAACGGGTTTTCGCCAATGTGCCCCTGAAAAAATACAATTATGAAGATTTTTCCCAACACTGTAGATTTTAAAATCTCTTCTCATATTTCACTCAAACTGAACACATAATACTCTTAAAAAGTAGCCAACATTCTGCTACACGTCAATACTCTACGTTTAAAAGCATACATTTTCTACTTCCTTTCCAATCTGACAGAATTTTTCTCTACAATTTCAACAAGTTCAAGGATTCCGACAGCGCACGTTCTGTTACGTATGTGCGCAGCTAAATGCTTTTTCATGTCGCCCCGTTGCACTTGCTTTGTTTCACTTTTCAATCGTTCGAGGAGAGATTCCGACTGTAGAAAATTCATAACATCCGTTAATTCAGTAAATGTGCTCGGATGTGTACTTTTATTGTCTTGAACTGAACACTTTCCAATTTTTTACGCCAATCGTGAATAACTTCCAGGCAAAGTGCGTTCGACGTGACTTTGCTGCCTAATGTCAAGACCCCCTTCTACTTCTCCACGACTTTACACCCCATAAGCCTTATTTTTCTTTTAACTTTGCCTCTAACCTAAAATCTCCCGGCGGCAAGGTGGCACGCGCATAAATCACGCAGTATAATGAGAATACTTCGTCTTCGGGTGCTTCGCCCTCTCGGTCGCAGACGCATCCCTTACGGGTCGGCTATTATATTTTTTTATTTCGCAAAAAGAGCCACAGGGAGCACGATTATTTCCCAGAATTTTTATGGGAAAATGATGTAAACAATCTCAAGTAGACTCCTCAGGATTTGGATGATAAGCGTATGATTTTCATCTTGAGAGTATAAGTACATTGGAAATTAGAACTTTCTTTATTTGTTTCGCAATTAGTTTCTACTCTTATACAATGCTAATAAGGTTCTGTAAAATATACTTGTGAATATTTGATTAGTTAAAATTCGAGTTATGTCTTCAAAATAACGAATTTTAATGACATGTAACCCATTACCGAGATTTTTTTGTGGATATACTGACGTACCTTAGTGCCTTTTATTTAACATTTTAAATTTTCATATGTCAAATTAAGTGTTTTTAAATATCCATATCTAAAATTTTTTACGTTAATTATTTATATGAAATATGATTAATGTTAGTTTGAAAATTAGAACGCACCGTGTGGGTGGATTAACGACGAAACAGACATTTCGTAGAAAGATGGAGGTCATTAAATTTTCAGGCCTATGAATAGAGTAGTGCAACGACTAAGCAGTTATAATACATAATCGTATTTTGGCTCAATGAAATCAAACTAAATTCGATAAGAAATCCGCGCAACGACTGTGCGGAAAGTCACTAATCTTACAAATGTCTAGTTAATGCCAACTCAAGTGCTAATAACTTCTAGGAAATTTAATGCAGATCAGTTTTGTATTTAACTAGAATAAAATAGTGAAATAACAACTCCAATTAATTATTTGCAATTAATTAATTAACCTCAAGTTTTGTTTTTTATTTTATTTTTAAATCATTCAGTGAGTTGTGAACAATTTTTTGTATCTTGCATCATAAGCGAATGGTCAATCGATGTATGGAATCGGTGAGGGCGATACTCGAGTGCCTTGCGTCTTGTGTCGAGGATGCAGATATAAACAGTGGTGCATAAAAATACTGAACCGGATAGCGTGAATAAATGCACAGAGGCTATTGAGGCACATTGTGTGTGTATGAGCTCATTTGCATGAGCCAGCGTCAGTGCAGCTGGACATATAACATGAAAAAAAAACTCGCAAACAAAACATACAAATAATTATAATGGCAATGTGTACATAAACGTCGAAGAAGCAACGAATGCATTTCTTTTCAAGCCGACCTGACGACTCTGATATATGACAATGGCTTATACAAAAAAAAAATGTACTCAAGGAACGAACAACTATTTTTCTTAAGTATATTTTTCAATAAACACGTGGCAAGTTAATAAATAAAGTACTTCATAAGTTGCATACTTTTGAACGAATCTGAGCAAGTTCATTTATATGCATGTCTTGTGTATATTTAAATAAATCACAAAATGCCGGAGAATACAAGTGTCACTGATTGCAAGAAAAATATAGAAAAATTCAAAGTCTATCAGAATCAGACGCTAAACAAAGTAAAGTCTTTTCCGGTGAATACCTTGAGGCGAAAGATATGACTATGATCATATTTTTCAAAGGAATATGACGATGTGTCACGTCGCCTTCGTGAGCGCAAGGCGTATTTAAAATTCTTGAGGTGACTTGGAGAAGGTAGCTTCCCACCTCCCCGCTCGGAGAGTGCCACGAGGGTTGTAATTGGCAATATCTATCGAATTTTACGATAAATCTCAGGAAACCCCAAAGGAGAGGGAATCGCGAGTAGACAGGGCAATAAAACACTGCGGTAGTATCGCGAGAGGCCGGCATAGCGCACCATGCACTTTACGACTTATCTTATCTTTTGAATTAGCCTGTGGTAGTAGCTTCTTCTTAGGTAGAGGGGTTCGCGAAACTACGATAACATGCTGTGCAACCCGTTCGAGCTGGCTGCATCCGACGGAAACTGAAGTATCCTCCTCTTGAAGGAAGTATTTTTACCACTTTGGTAGTAATTAAATTCACGTAAGAGTAGACCGATTAGCGTAAATATAAGAGAAGCGTCAGTAGAAAGGAGCCGCGAATGCGCAAAGGTTTTTGTTGAAAATTATGGGAAAGTGGATAGTATGTAAACAAGATAAGGTCTAGTGCTACAAGGAGACTTGCAATTAATACAAAGTATTTTATACTCGTTCGGGCACTATAAAAGAAAAGTAAATAATAACGGAATTTTGTGGATAACATTTTCCCTCCATTTATTTTCTTCTGATATGTAACAGCTCGCAACTATCAATGCAAAGTTAAAAGATGATATGGAAAATCTCGATCTGTTAGCGAATAATGCAGGCGTTATTTGTAGAGACATTTGCATATGTCAGACAGAACGTAAGCATAAAACGTCCCGATAAACAATACTTTATAAGCTAAACACGTGCACGTACATCAAGTCAAAGGCACAAATAACTTTTTGTCAAGAGTTTCATCGATAGAGGCAATTCTTCTAATGTACGATAAATAATCTATCATTCATTTTTAAAGTTCAAGTATAACTGAACAAATCTTTTTTACTTATGACAACAGGATTTATGTTCTCTATGGTAGCCAAATTGATAAGTTTGAGTTAAGAAGTCGGCTTACTTTATTCTGTTAGATCCGCAACTGTCTGTGATTGAAATCGCATACTCAGGTCTTGAAGTATGTACTCATACATACTTTCCCGTGTAAGTGTTAGGTTCGGTCGTGTTCGATTTATGCAGTCACTGTTCTTGGTGTTAATCGTGCATGTGCCCGAGAGCACGAATCACGTATAACTAACGAAATGTATCTTAAACGCTGCATGTATAATATACAAGTTGTTTTGTTTATCGTCACGAGGTCTCCAGTACGCCGCTGCAGTTGAAGAAAATTTTTTTGAGATAAACATGAGTATTTATAACATTCAGAAAATAATAAATACGAAATGAAGTAGAAAAGCAGGCGTTCTTATTTTATATTCCCACCTTTTTTTTAACACTTCTTGGTCTTTCTAAATTTAAAAAAGTTATTAAAGTTAGTTGAATTTTTTACTATGCTTGTGTGATTATGAAGGTGACTCTCCATAATGTACATAAAAGATGATATAAGTTCATTTTTCCTTTCAATTAAGCCCACTCTAGAGGTATTTACGACACAAATGTTTGTTGAAGAAATTTTTCAAGCTGTTTAGAATTTGTGCTGATATTTTTTTCGCTTTAAGCGTCGCATCCTCGTTAGGCGAGTATGCGTGGGATACGGACCCGACCTCTAAAAATAAATATGTTGTTTATTCACAAGTAAACCGGACGCCGTTGTTTGCTTTGGAGCAAATTGTTTTGTTAAGTTTTGCCGGGCGCGGTGAGTACACGTGAAGTTACCCTCCTTCCGCCCCTCAACTATCCTCTGCCATGCCTATAGCACAGCTAGAAGCGCGCAGCTGTATACAGTTCTCCAATACTAGTTATTTCGACAATAAAGATGTGTATGAATAAGGTCGTTCCGAGTAAAATGAACGTCACTTCTCGAAACACATGCGAAAATTGACAGGCCAAGAAATGACAACAAAATTTCTATTGGTCAAATATAGTGTTTAAAATTCAAATAATTTTGCGTTTGGAAATTGTATAATTCCTTAGTATCAGTTAGAGAGAGATTTAGTAATATTAGTAATATACCCCCAACTGAATATAGCTTAGCTAAGCGTTATTTAACTTATGTTATGGAGCAAGAAGCCTTCAACAATTCCAAACTTCAACATTTAAAATTACAAATTAAGCATTTTCGACGCGCCTAATTTGAATATTTCAAATTCGATCTGATTCTTGATATATATATATATATATATATATATATATATATCAGCTAATAAAAATCTCTAAAATGGTACATGCCGTTTGTACAGTAACATAACATTTGCTTTTAAATGATCTTAAAATCAGACGTCAGTGAATAATTAAAAAGAGAAAAAAAGACTCGTCCGGTTCCTTCAATGGAAACCGATAACATGCACTTATTTTTAAAATAATTTAAATCATAACTAATAGAATGCAGGATGTTCATGTCTTTGGTTAAAATGAAATATTGCCAATAGAAATCTGTCTTCACTGTTATTTTATCAGACTTTCGTCAATTAGCACGCTAACCCTTCCTCTCTTAATATAGGCACATGAAGTGAAACAAGGGAGGAAATCTATAGTTGTAACATAATAAAATAATCATAGCAAAAGAATAAGATAAATGAGTTTGTTAATCAGGAAGTTATTTAATCTAAGTGGTACTTTGTAAGGAAAATGTTTGATCAAAATTAGTGCACATGGTTGCAATGCAAATGAGTGCATGCGGTTATTGCCTCGTTAAGTTAAGGAAACGTAATTGTAAGCTATTTGTGTAATGCCTCGTTTCTTCGTCTACAGAAGTTACTCCTTGTATCACACGTGAGTATTTCGTGCACATGGACGATTTACAACCTGCTCTCTAAATACACATGCACTAGAGCGGAGAGCTCGGATCAACAGATACGGAAGATATTTAAATTGCGAAAATGGGTGCACGGTATAATTAGAATTAAAGATATCAGCTGGTGAAAGTTTTAAAATCGGTCAATTTCATCAAAAGAAATTAAAAAGATTTATTTTTATGTAAAATCATAAGCTTGTGACACACATTATTAGTATATAATAACATTTGTTACAAACTTAAGATTGCATTTTTAATATATATATATATATATATATATATATATATATATATATATATATGTCTGTGCTGTCATTTTTAATACATTTATTAGTGAAACTTGTTAAATCAACACTTTTTTAGGGTTTTCTCGATTTTTCTTTCAGAGGACGTAAAGCAAGTGAAAAGCACACTGCTACAATAAAAGAAAATAGAAGGTGGGGCTTGGAAGTGCGGAGAATAAGAATCTCGTCCGTACGACTAATTACAAAACACAATTAAAACAGTATCACGGAAATAAGCTGGAAAAATTAATGCCGGTATACGGGCTACCAGAGGTAAAAAGAATTTGGTGCAGATTCGCAGATTAATGCTTTTTAATAAACAGCCTCGTCGACTCGACGATGAGCAGCGTTTATTCTTCCAAAAAAAAGTACAAAGAAGAAAAAAAAACAGAAAAATAAAAGAACTTCCTTTAACTGTAAAGCAAGAACTCATTTGTCCCGGAGACTTTATTTAATACTTCCGTTTCTGTTACTTTTCGTGTTATGTTTCAAGAAGAAAAGGACAAAATTATCCAAAACTAAAAACAATATTTAAATCATGAATATATTACAAAGTTAATTATGTAATACATTTATTTCTAAGGCCCCTATAATAATATTTATTAAATTAAAAATTTCAAGTACTTAACTTGCTAGTGGAGGAATTTAGTACTGTAAACACGACACATGTGTACAAACATTCTGAAAAGGTTGACGTAACCAATTGTAAATAATATTAGCACATGTGTTTTATTAAGTATCATGTATTTCCCAAAAATAATGTATACAGGAACGTGTGTAAAGTTAACAAAACTAGAAATGTTTTATAGCGGTTGTCGATTTGATTTAGTTTAAACACTTCTTCAAGTTTTTTTCTTATTACTTTTTGGCAAGCGTAGTGTGATAAATTATGCAATGTATACAATGGTTGCTTTAATAAGAAATTACAGGACCATTTCGTTAACCTCTCTTTAACCTCAATTTTCGACTGAGGACGTCTCCAGCAATGTCTTTTTCTCTTATTTTATCAAATGACTATTCTTATAATATATAGCAGTGGATGTCCGCGTTACGCGTCAAGTTATGTTGCTGATTCGAAGTGACCTTGAATTCTGCTCTTGCTCTCTCCAGATGTCGTTTGACTTATGAGAAGAGAGAATGGACCGATTAATGAACTATACAAATAGGCCGGACGACCTCCTTAAAAATTGTTTGAAATAAACTTTGAAGAACTTCATTATAATGAAGCTTTACAAATTGAAACTTTAATTAATAATTGACTTGAAAAAGTGTATAAATAGTAAAAAAAAAATACATATAGCTTGAAACTTTTACATGCTGTATCTCGTCTGTCACTTCTAAGATTGTTTGCATCTTAATCGTTTATCACTTCAGGCTTTTCGAGATTTACGCAGATCATTGTAATTTACTTAAGAGCGGTAACACTATTCGCGATCCTCGAAAATTCGGGGTGACGAGAGAGGTGGCAGGGAAGCCTAGTGAATAACCCTCACAGTCAGTAGTCCGGTAATCTTACTGTTAATCTTGATTTAATCCTTGACAAGCGCTAAAGCGGCTCTTAACTGGCGTTAAATTGCTATCTCGACTTTAGGCTAGAATACGTTTACGCACGAGTGATGAAGGCACTTTCAAATTGAGATGTTGTGCAATTACTTATATACATACATTTTTAGATTTTTAGATTCTTAAAAGGTTCCGTGAGTTTTGCAGCCACAGATACTAAGTTTATCATGAAAATACCTTGAAACCATCGAAGTGAAGACGAATGTTGATGAAACAAAGTGCGTTTCTCATGTTAAGAAACTACCCCATAAAACCGCGATAACCTTAACATTTCTTGAGCAGCACCAACGTTAGAAACTGCGGGTGGCTGAGAGATTCCAGAAGAAACTTGTTATTTATGCGGGAGTGTTCGCAGGAGCGGGTGAAATATCATATTTAATTTTTATTATATCAGCTGTATGCATTGGGCCGCTGTCTTCAGAGGCACGGGTGTCTCCGTTGGTATATACGAAGACTGTAAACGCGGGGTATATGTAAATATAGCATGATACATTGGATACTCGCTTATAAACACCCCATTTTTATTCGGGTAGCGTATCACCACCCCCTGACGACCTCCTTCAGGACCATTCACCCATCATGGTCCTGCTACCCTACCATCTCTTCTCGTACATGAAAAAAGCAGAGAACCTATTACTTCTGCGTTCTTATATGGCATCACGTGCAACGACACGCTCAACTTGCCATCATCTCTTCGTCGACAACTTTGCTTTGCAAATCGATATCCACATTCAATTTTTTCCAAAGGGAAATTCTCTTGAAATAAAAAAAAAATACACGAAAAATGAAATTGCCATTCAACAATTGTTAATGTTTTCAAATTAGATTATATGGTGTTAATTATTAAATTTTAAATATTTAAAATATGAGTATTATTTTATTTCAAGGTGAAATTATATGGAATCAAACTGTCAATTAATGCAGCATTCTCCAACAAAAACACGTATGTCGTTTTAAATAAGATCACACGGTACCCTACTATCTAAAATGTCACTTGAGTGAATATTTCTTATTTTAAGAGACTCTGAGAATCTTTAGACAGAAGGGTCACTGAGATTTGGCTCGAGTTTTTGCACGAGTGCCTCACAATTTCGCTCCCAGACAATAAAAGGGAGAGGACCACATGATGCAATCAATTCGAATCACAGGTCAATTTCAAGTCTACATGTTTGACTTACAGCAATATTGTAAGAAGTTTTTGTGGAGGATTGATTTTCTTCTCTGATTGACAAAAATTATAGAAACGATTGTCGAAAAATAGAGTATGAAGGAAAGGCAAACAGAGGCAGCACAAAATGTGGTTTGATTTGCCGGTTATTTATTTGTGATGCGTAGCGAATGTATTATCATTCTTGGTATTGATATTCCTGGAAGAACCCAAGAATATTCAATTGAATTTGCAGACTGTTTTGTAGCGTAGGCGAGTTGATTGACGCGACGAGTCGTCGCGACCTTTTTTCGCACGAGCAATATTCATATCGATTGGAAGACTTCCTCAAATATTCGCAATTCAATTTCATGGGATACTAAACTAAAATCACCTCCTGTATCCCGAAATTCGTAGGTTCTTATGGACAAACTTTCTTCTACCAAATTATTTCTTATTGAGTATGAAACAATCAAGTAAATTCTAATAGAATACAATAATGTTTTGGAATATATTAAATAATTCAAAATACTATGTTTCTTTAAATTATAAAATCTAAATTGAGGTACTTTATTGTATAAAAGAAAAGCCTCTAAAGGAAAGCCGACATGAAAGTAATGGTGAAAAAGGAGGGTGGCTTACGAGATTATTTATTATTTCATATACAGAGGCTAGTCGATAATGTCGTGAACCGCGCATTAGCATTTTTTTGTTGTTTAAATATGAAATATACTCGCTGTCTTCCTAGAATGTATATCCCAGGCGAAGTCTGATCTCCAAATAAGTGTACCTACGCCTCCGTGAATACCAAACATTAGAAACACATGACTAACTCTTACCATATTCAGTGTTTGACAGTAACGCGTTACTTATAACGCGTTACCAAAAAAGTTACTTTTTTTAGTAACGGTAACGGTAACGCGTTATTTTTTTTTAAAGTAACGGTAACGGTAACGCGTTACAATTTTTTGGTAACGGTAATACTAAGTAACGCACGTTACCAAACGTTACTTTATAAAAATTTGGAATGCCCAGTATTAGATTAAATATTTAAATATCAAGAAAACCAATCAAATGGTGTGCTTTCTTTACAGTAACTTTACTGCTCTACATGATGCAATTATGTTATATATGTATCAACAAAATATTTTTTCTCCATTAAAATGCGCCATGATGATTGTGGAACAATTTTTAAATTGTAAGGTTCAATTATTCATCCGGTATAATACAGGATTACCGAGCAGTGCATCCGTTGAGCGATTATTCAGTACAGCTGGACTGATTCTTTTGGATAAAAGACATCGTATGAGTGATGATCTTTTCGAAAAATTAGTATTATTGAAGAAAAATAGAATTTTTTATGGAAAGTCTAGTGTATAGATGTATGATTTATGAAACTGTATAAACTGATGTATTAAAAATTTAATTAAAAAAAGTAACGTAAAGGTAACGCGTTACTTTTTTTCAGTAACGGTAACGGTAACGCGTTATTTTTTTTTTAAAGTAACGGTAACGGTAACGCGTTATTTTTTTTTTAAGTAACGGTAACGGTAACGCGTTACTTTCAAACAGTAACGTGTCAAACACTGACCATATTATATTTTAGTTACATATGTATACCCGATGAAAAATAAAATTACGGAGGAATTATTTATTTTCCATTTTAGTACATACGTTAATTGAATATTGTATGACTCAATATTTAACAGAAACACTTTCCTTGCTATTACATATGCAAATGAAATCTACCAAGCAAAACCAGACATGTTCCAATAATATATTCCGATACTGTGCTAAATAAAAAGGAACATGAATCTTGAATTATTGTAAAGCTAATTATAATTCATCAAAGTTTCTGCTTCGAAAAATGAAATATTTTTAATTTAGAGTTTTCAATTCTAAAATAAGAAAGAAGACTCAAGACAGTAACAAAATCTCCTTAAAGCTGGCATGTGGCAAGACATCGGATGTTATTATTGTAGTAACGACCACGATATGTACCTGCGCCATCTGGCGTACCGTTTTCCCTCATTGAATTGAAAATGTCTTAAGCTACTGAAGCACATTTTGTTAAAGGAGGTCAAAAGCTTTACGGTACAGAATTCGTGAGCCGAGCAAAATCTGTGAGGTACACAATCGCTTTCGTTGCTCATAAACTGTACCAATTACAAACACTAGCGGCTTCTTCATCCCCCTGTTAACTAAACACTAAATACAGACGATACATTTCCCCTATATACATTCATACATGAATCTACTTTCCGAATCGGCCTTTAAATTACAATTACAAAAAGTAATTTAGTAATTCTTCTCTGAACTATGACTTTCGAAATTTGGACGAATTTTAGATCCAATTAATGTTCAGTGCAGACAAGATTTTGAGCTAAGTCAGATAATTAGATCTATTTATTTTTGCATTTATATTTCTAGAAAAACATTTATAATGCACAATAATTAAAAACGACTATTTTATTTTTTACTTATAGAATCTTTCTCTATGAGGAAGCAAAAAGTGTTCAAAAAACGAGCACAAATGATTATACACATAATAAATTCACCCATAATAGGTAATTCACAGCGTATTTTGTTATAAAAGAATAATAGAAACAAAAATTACGCTTTTAAATATTTTTGAACTACTAATACGAACATGGTAATTAACAAATTGACCTTTGTGTTTTCCGGCATTATAGTTGCATGTGGTGAATTGCTGAATTCCGTGTTTATTGCGTTTAATGGAAGGCATTGATCATTCGTTCGGAACTGTAGTATTTTAGAAGGTTACAGGGGGTGAAGGTGGATTAGTGCATGGACTATGTGTATGCAAGATGCATATAGCGTTAGATGTATATGGATACGAGTCTTTGGTTAGAACAACCATGTGCACGACACGCTCGAAGCCCTCTTGAGCTCTTCCGCCACACCCTCCCCATTTCTAGTATTAAATCTGACTTCTACCTTATACTTCAGCGTTCAGTACTGTGTATCGTATTCGCACTGGATGATAGAACACGGCTATTCAATATAGTCCAAGATTTACTGTGTAATTCACCTAAATGCCTCAGGTATTAGTCCGAGGCAAGAAAATCCTTTGTCCTCTGAAGAACCTTTGTATGTAATTCATTTAAAACAGCCAAATTGTATTTATAACTCAGCACAATATACGACCAAAATTTGATGTCTCTAATCCTATATAAGAAATATTATTGAAGAGTGCGAAACACGTTCGTATCACATTTTGAGACACAGCTGTGAAAGTAACGAAGAAAAAAACTGGATTGAAAGATTGAAAGAGGAATTGAAATATTTCATAACACTAGCATACATTGAGATATATTACTACATACTTGATGAATAAATATTGACCGATATTAATCTACGCGTTTGATACTGTAACAGATCCTATAGGAGGTGATCAATATACTCAGTGAATTCAAAACCTATTTCAGCAATGAAGTCCCCATTACAAGAGAAATTACAAAGGAGGAAAGATTATACTTTGCAATGCGTTTCAATGTTGGCACGATAATAAATTGTAGGAGTCCTTACAGGCACATGCAATATTTCTATCACACAAACATAATTTCAACATAGTGTTAATAATACCATAGAATATTATAATTTCTCCAATAAAAATTACAGAAAAAATAGTTGGATTTGATTTTCAAGTAGAAGGTTAACGGATCGTAGCTTTTTTCCTCTTTCGTCGACTTTCGCGTAAGGATTGCACAGGTTGTTCGAAGGAATGAAGGGGAGGTGTGAAGGAGGGTTGAGAAAAATGCCAGAAATTCCTAGGATGAAATTTACGATGTGAAACCACAGTGGCCCTTTCCTCCTTTTCATTCTCCCTTCTCCTCCATCGACCCTTTTCGGTGGTACGTCCCGGTTTACTGTTTTACTTATTCGCCAACAGCGACTGGTCAGCAAAGATACTTTGTATATAAATTTTGGTTAGTGCGGAGTGTTGTAGGTTCAAGCTTTCAAGCCCTGCTTGCCCTCCAGTTTCGTTGTATTGCGGTTTGTGCCAGACAGTGGACGGGGTGGCCGCGTCTTTTGGCACCACCCGGACTTCCGGGGTGGTAAGCAAGACATAGAATGAGCTATGGAGGAACAATGCACCGGCAGCGCTGAACTTAACGTCGGCATATAAATAGAAGTACTTGTATAGTATACCTAGAGAGAGCCACGAATGAACGAGTGATTTAGAGGCGTGCCAGATTCATTCGAGTGGCCCGGTCGTCAAAGCGAATTTCCTTGCGAGGTTATGAGTTCAAATTGCAAGAAATAGTGGAAATAGTCTCTTCTACAGAAGGCAAAAATATATTTGGAAATTAAAATCATGTTTTTCAAAATGTACATTAGAGAGAAGTGAAAAGAATGTTAATCTTTTTAAGCTGTTAAAAGTTTATCTTAATATGAATCTACCAAACTTGTTGATAAAAGTGTTTTTAAAATTATGTTACAATTTAATGACAATATAGCCTTGATGATGACAATAATATTGATATTTGTAATTTCAATTCTCCGTTTCTGCTCATTATTCATCGCGATAATCGAACTCTTTCGCGGAAAGGAGCCCGAGGAACAAAGTTCACAAGTTCTAAGCGGTCCGGTCTCCCTCATTACCCGCTTTTAATGAAACTTTTTTCTACACGGCACGACTAAATGCTGTTGCCAAACCTCGTTTAAACGATACGGATCAGCGTGCGGGCGAGCAAACGGGCGAGGAGTATACTTCGACTGGTCTCGTCTCGCCAGTTCCGTTCCGTTCCGTTCTCGAGGTAAGTTCCGGCATCGAAGTTTTGTGCAAGTTAAGTTTGGCGAGCGAGTGAAGGTCTCTCTTTGTAAGGTAAATCGGTGAACGGCGGGGCAAAGGTTGAAGGGCGACTGAAAGAAGTAAGGAAAGAGGGAGAAAGTCTGTCTGAAAAAGCGTGGAAGGAACATATCGAAAGGGTTAGACGAATTTGTTTGACAGGACCCTTCTTTCATCCCAAATTACTCACGATCGCATTTACCAATAAATCTTTCCCATAACAAGGAACCACCACCACCTTTGCATCAGTTCTAATTAATCGATCAATCGATTGATAATCAGATTAATTAATACAATATATTAGTGAACATGAATCTATGAAACTATAATTGACATTCGTTTATCAAGCTAGTAAAAAAATCCGTGTTGTGTAAGACATATTATTACAGTTCGATTAAATTAATGCTAATTGAACAATAATAAAATAACAGTAATCAGTCAGATGAAATGTCATTACTTAAACTGCTTATGTTGCAGTTTTAGAAGCACAAAGAGAGGATCAGAGCTTAAACCTCCCTTAAGCATGTGTAATAGTGTACTTGCTTTGACACCTGATGCTCGTACAAGAGGAAGAGAAATTATGTTAACTCTCTTCTGTGGTAAAAGCATTTCAGTAAAAAAAAAAAACTGTTATCCAATGAAAGACGTAGAGAGTTGAAACTCAAGAATGCAACGAAAGCTTATTATCAATTAAGAGGAGAAAAATTAAATTTTCGTAAAATGCGTTCCACACCTATAAATTGAAAAGCATATTAAATTATCATATTATGATGCTATTCATCTAAGTCAAACACAAGCAATTATCACAATATTACATAATGCACTGATTGTCTCTGTTAAGGAATGCATGCACCTTCCTGAACACGAACATGATAAATAATTGAGGGAAAAATAGGTAGTGAAGAAATGGGGTGGTTATAAGTACCGCGATACCGTATTACCCCCTGCTCCTGCGGTAATTCTCAACCCAAGGGAAACCGCTAGTGGTGGGTAGCATCGGAACACAATAAATGTACAGAGAACGCATATGTAAGTGTGGGCGTGGTGTTTACCGATGATTCACAGTGATGCACCACATTATTACGTGTGGTTTAAAGGCGGCAGTGGTTAGACGGAGAAGGGCTTTAGCCTTGGAGAGGCTCAAGAGGAATAAAGGATGAGGTCTCAGGGGGTCGCGGAAGAGGAGGCCGTAATTGTAGGCATATTTGTTGCCAACTCCCTGCTAAGCCGTAATACGGCTGGACGGCACGTTATACTCCCTGCGCCGGTTATCTTACCGTCCCTTGTTATCTGCTTTTACAGGTTACTTATCATAATCGATTATCACTGCTTCCCCCTTATTAAACAACTTCACCATGTAAAGGTTCCGCGTTTGAACCATTTAAACTTTGCACTTTAAAAATTCCACGCAAAGGCGAACATGTACTTATCACTCAGATTGTACTTTACACTAATATGCAATACTCGTGCAGTTCACATTGTATGTAATTGCAGACGTGCAAGGTAATTCTGGTATTTGTAAGAAATTTGCTTAAATATAAATAATATTTACGATTTACATTTTTAGAATAATGCAAGAGGGAAATATGGGGTAAACAATTGCGCGTTCAGGAATCGTAACGGAAGTGAGATGCACCCCATGTTGGGTGAAGGCTCAGAATTAGTTCCTCGAGAGTGTATAGCGGGAGGTGAGCTAGGGCGAGTGTAAGTGCAGGCCCACCCCTGGGTATACATCGCGGAAGGAGGTCTACTGTTGATGACAAAATAGCGTGATTACGGGCCATCAAATAAACACTAGACTTCTACGCTACTGACTCTCCTGCCCTCTTCTCAGTGCAGCCCCTTGCCGACAAACACAAACCTACACTACACCAACAGCCACTATACTGACCTCTTTGGCCTTCGGCACGCGAAAAAATGCTACTTTTTGATCGACTTGATTCCCTTTAAAAGTGTCGAAGACATTTAATTTCAGAATTCACCTATCTGCATTTGGTAATTGCAATAATCTATATTTATATCAACCATTACCAGAATAAAATCTATCATTAAAAATACCCGATTTGGTTTATATGTTTAGAAGAGCAATATCTTAACATTAGAAGAGACCGTTAAGCGTATTGCCAATCTAGATCTTCTTCCATTACAACATGAGAGGGTGCTTGAATTTTGCTACTTTTTCTCTAATTGGCTCGTCACGAAATTATCGGCGTCATAAAACTGAGAGGCGCAACCCTTTCGACTTCCGCAACTCAGTCTTGTCCCAAGAGGGCAGCCTCTTAATGGCAAATTGGTGAAATAATTGAAACAACTCTCGTAAAAATAGTTGAAAAGTCGTAATTCGGTCGTAAAAGTTGAAACCGCAACGCGCTACCATTGCCCTTTACACAGCAGTTGCGAAAAGGGTTGGCGAACAAGCCGTGGATGAAAGATCAGAGCTGATTTTCTTCACGGATAAACCCGATAATACAGTTGGGTGAAATCTTACTATAAGAGATTTTATCAAACTTATTTCGACCTTTTAAAGTAAAAAAAAGAGAATTATATTAACACATTAAATCCCAAGATGTCAAATTTTGATCCAAAAATGGATCAAAGCTTTGCACAATGGAAAAACAAATGAAAAATTACATCTGCATTTAGATATTTCTACGTAATAGATGGCAATTTTTTTTCAGTGTGTAACGCTTTGATCCACTTTTAGATAAAAACATGAAATCCTGGGATTTAGTGTGAAATAAAGTTTTTCTTTAAGGATATAAAAAGATATCTTGCATAAATTAAATAAAAAGTATTTTCCCAACTTTAAGAGAATCTTGCTCTCCTTTTTGGGCTTCTGACATACAGAGCACGTACACACGCAACGTCTATGCAAAATCGCGTCTTGATGTTATTTCGACGCTTCCTAACCCTCAAGCCAATTACACCCCCTGGGATTTCAGTAGCCGCCACATTCCGCCTTCTCTTCCAGCTCTTACCGACCATTCTCCCTTAATGAACCAGCCATCTAAACTTTACAACAGCCGACGACGCTTTTTTTTAGCTTTTTACAATACTCCTTTTTTCACCACAATCACAAAGTGGATGGAGTTTCATCCCAATTCAGCTCCATTTGAGAATTAAGGGAATTATTGTCGTCGCTTTACTCCCGTTATTGTTCCTCGCTCATTCAGTAATTTTTCGCCACTCGTTATTGCAATCTCTCATGGGAGTTAATCAAAAGTGAACTTGCAAGCATACCCCTGCTCGTAAAATTTGCCAAGACACCGAAATTCCGCGAAACAAGAGAGAATGTAAATAATTACAAAATATCTTTCACATACTCGTGCACGAAAAATACGACATGAGCCAGCTTTTTTATCGCAGTCCATTATAAAATCGATTTTAGTTAATTGCAAAGGGTTGGTGTACAGGCAGATGAGTGGAGAAGAGAGGGAATGGAAAAGGTGGGGTTCGGAACAGGAAAATATGTAAAGTGTTTACGATCGTGCAGTATGCCGCCGCTATGACTCCCCCAAAAGAAACGATAGGTTCGAGTTTGCGAAATGCTTTTTTCAAATCTAAATAATGGGTTTACATTCGAAGAGCATAATATAACCCAAAATTTTCCTGTAGTGTTTCTCGAATTTTTTGGAAATTGAAATTTGAAAAGTGTAAGTCGAACATACCTGATAATAAGTGTAAAAAAAAAAAAAAAATAGGGATAAAATTCGATTATTTGGAAGTGAAGAAAGAAGTATTCTAGTGAGATATATAATTTCTAATTGAGTGGAACAACCCCTTTCCCCTCTACGGTCTGCAGAAAATTGGCAATGCCGCGAGGTACGAGGTGCCCTTTACGCCTCTCTCCCTCTGGCGCCACTTAGAAAAATGCAATTTCCTTGTAACAATATAGCATAATAAATGTCGGGGGTTGCTTTCTCCGGGCTGTTCAAGAGCCCACTTTCGCTGCAAACCAAGCGCCAAGCACCTCCGATTCGCCATTACAGTTTGTAATGTACTTAGGCAAACTTCTGTTTATACACCAACTTTTCTCCCTCCCAACCCTCCCCTTAACTTCCACCATTCTATCTCTTGTCCTGAAGCGTTTTGCTCTGATATCATTTTTAATGTCGGGAAATTATCTCCACCACCTCTTGGCATTTTCGTCTCCTGCGTGTGACTCAGGGCGTTTCACGAAACTTGTATCTAATTGTCTCGATTAACTCCATATTTTACGTTCATTATTCAAAAATAAAACTTCGAGTTCCTTGACTCTTGACAGAATTATTGTTCTTATCTTGACGTCGAATAAACACCAATCACGGGGTAAACTCCTATCCATACTATTTTTATGGCGCTCTATAATGACATAAGTTCCAAAGGCATTTGAAACTGTTGACACGTTTGGCAAATTTTTCCAAGAGGGGAAGAACTTTTCGATGTTTGTAAACGGCCCATTCTGAACACCCGGCAGAATACAAGGACTCGTAAAAGACAAACAAGTTACAATGGCCATAAGATGATAAAGGACATTAACTATAAAGTTAACGTATACCCATCTGAACCCTTATATTCACTTAGAAAAAATTCCTTGAATAAAAGTAAACCAGAAAAAGCTTATTAAGCGCATGAGGTAAAATAAGTATGACACTTGTCCGCTTTATTGGATATAGCGAATCATTAAATAACTAACGGTAAATTAGTAAGTAATAAAAGTGAATGCACTTTATATCAAATTTTAATTTTAAATATGCCAATATATCACATAATTTCTATGTTACTTAAATGAACAAATATAATAGCTAATAGTGAAATATTTACCAAATTTATATTGAACAGGGGTTGATGTTTAAAAGAGTCGCAATTCTCTGAAAGCCTGGGGCACTTGTAATCATTACGTACGTTTAAACTGGAAAACTGCATTTTAAAATGATATTTACATATCTATACCGTTTATTGAAAAATATGATGTAAATAACAATCAGAATCACATTTGGCAAAACACGTGTGCAGTATTTTACATTTGGTCCAATAAATCTGTATTTTTTAAAGTAGAAATTTGAATTTAACGTGAAAAACAAAAAAGGAAAATAGAATAAAAATAAAACTGGACACATGGCAACAAAGCTTTTCTAAAAGACAATTCAAGAATTTCTGGAAAATTTTCTTTGAAACTAGCAACTTTGCATCCAGGTTGATGTTGTCTTAGATCGCATTCAGTACACATTGCCGTCTCTTTATACAGAAACGACTCAGAGTAGCAAGTTCTAAGAGCACCTGGACAGCGTGTTGCTAGTTTGGACAACAGAACAAACACAATATGTGACGCATGTGTATATACACTTAACTTCAAGCTTAAAGGAAGATGCAACCATTGTCACTTCACAAGAGAAGAGAAGAAAGTTTTTCAGTCTTTTCAAAAATTCTCTGTTAGATACATCACTCCTACTTAAAAAATTCATTTATTTACTGAAAGAAAATAAGCTTTGAATATAAAAACTATCTATAAAGGAACTGTGCTCATATTAAGCTTATAAGCATACAATATGTATACCTATACGTTTATTGTTGACCTATACTGTCAAAAACCAATACTTAATATATATTATCGGTTGATTAGGTATTTTTAAAACCCTCTCCATTATTCAATAGAAATACAATTAGAGACATCATATATCCAAGTTAGGAGATTACACATTTAAGAAAAAAGCTGACCTGACCTCGATGTTATTTTAAAAGCTGCACGAGCTTGTGAATGTCTGTTTTTTTATATTTATTAAAGCTGACGTACAAACACAAGCGCTATTCCTTCTGACATGTAAAGAGAGAGCTGACAAATGCCAGTCGAGAGACGAACTGCAGGAAATTGCAATTGGTAAGAGACGAGTCGACCGGTGTACCTGGTAAACAATTCACCCTCCAGTCTCCCAACGGCCCATCTCTGATTGCTAATGAATCCTAACGCTATTATGCATGCAACAACTAAAAAAACTTAGGTCCGAATGATGGCAGAAATCCCATTCGTCCGTGCATGCCACTGTCCCTTTTCACCCGCTACATACTGTGTGTGTACTTCTGGGACAAAGAGTTCGGCAAACATTATTGCTCTGACCGCTTGGGCAAGTTACCCGTCAGGCACTTCGTTAGTGAGCTCCTTTTTTTACTTGTTACCTTCCCAGTTACTTTGGCGGTGACGCATTCGGTCGTTACACATCGCCCCAACACGTCAACACGAAGCTCGACACCTAAGCAAGAAACTCGATTTCTTGTATGAAAAGAGAAGCATGAAAAATGTTTATGGAAGAAGACGAGTCTTCAGAGGTTCAACAGAAAAAAGGAAATGAAATCTGATAGTTTTAAACTCGTGAATCCGCTAAAGAATCGTATCATTCGAATATTTGTATAAGAGAAACTAAAAGTAAAGACTACTGTACTTTTATAATCTTAAAAGTGTTGTAACCATTGAACAATTCTAGCAGAATACGTTTGTTTTTCTGTAGATATAGTTTATAAAATAGATGGCACCTGAAGTCTAAATCCAGAATCAATTAATTAGCTTCAATATTGATAATGCTCTCAAATAATCAATTTGTCAACAACAGCTGTTTTGTTTGTCAAATCGTATTAAATTGAAGGATAATGATGGTGCAGCAAACATATGTTTATAAATATTGATAATATACTGATTGCCAAGTAAACTAATGTACGTCATCATTTTTATTTGTGTGCATTAAGTGAGTTTAGGTCTGGTTTATTTATATATAATTGTTGGTAATTTCACAATACGACATATACTTTTCACAGCATTTATTTGAAAGTTCGCACAAACATGAGCTAATGTCCACCGTGCACGAAACTCAATGTTTGAATATGAACTGTGTAATAAGTAACCAGTAAGTTTATATTATTTGTTTGATAATCGATTTTGTAACATGTCATCACGTGTTCACTTTCATGCTCTATTATTCTTCATATCTTAGTCTGGATTCTTCACTTCTGCGCATTTGCAAAGGATGACATTGATCACTGATGCATGCCAATAATTACATGACTAATTCTACACGGAAAAAAATTAATACCAGGCGAACGAGAGAATGAACATTAACCCTAATTTAAGTAATTGATATACCTAAAGTAAGCGAAGAATTTATTTGTACTATATGAACTATTTAGGTAAACCAGCACTTTTAATAAAATTGCTAAAGTAGAGAAATGATTAATTTCAAGAAACTAGATATTCTTTCAATATTGTAGAATTAAATAAACGATTTAGTTGAAATAGGAATATATATGCTCTCAGCAGCCACATATTTGTCAGCTATCGTGAATTTGACTTTCTTTCTAATAGCTATATTACAAATCCCTGCGAATTGATATGATGAAATATATTAAAATGGCGGTTCGTGTTAGAGTGCAATATTTCTATACATTGCAAGGAACATTATAGTTGCAATCATTAATTCAATTTGTTTGAAAACCATGTTTTTAGTTTTTAATTACATATGTATGGTAGTGTATTCTACAAGTTTACTAATATAACATTAAATTTATCAAATATTAAAAAATATAAGTAAGGGTTTTGGGCTCAAGTTTTAACCTCAAAATTAAAAAAAATATATATTATAGACATTATTCTCTCTGTACACAAATAATTTATATTTATATGAAATATTCATAGTTTCAATCCAACATTGAATACTTTCTGTTTCGTATAACATTGGGAACATTTTATGTGACATTAGCCTAACCTATATAAACAAATTTGAATTATTTTCGGTATTCCCATTTATAGCCTTTATGGTTACAATAGCTATATATCCTACAATAGTCCGACTTAGAATTGCAATATCTCTGTGCCAGCTATATATATATATAATGTGTTTGTCGACTATATGATATCGCTAGAACAGTTAAAGTTGTCAAAGATATTCACTTTGGCTGGCATAAGGAAAAACTTCCCTGCCATAGCCACACTTTTTTTTCCGTGTACTGTGTTGGAAGACTAGGTAAATTACACCTATGTTATTTGAATCATGCTATTCTGGAACAGCTAGTGATGCATTCATTTAGAATACAATTAAAACAAGAAATCAAAATTCAGTCTTGACTTGCAATATGTACAAGAAAATATCCAGAAAGTGAAGTGCAAATTCAGAACCCTTGCAGACAGTAATATAAAACTAACACACTAGATACAAAAAAAAGTCGTCGTAGTGTTAAGCGGTAGTGAGTGGGAGGGAAGGTCCGTGCAAAACGGCGCCAAAAACCGATTTATTGCTTCGGAGAAGAATCCAGCGGAAGAGCCCTGTGGGTGAATCCTCATCCCAGAAAAGTCATGTCGCGACAATGCGAGACAGTTAGTTGTTTCGCGGAAGCGGCTAAAATGCAAAATGGGAGTTCGAACAAAAGAAGCGAACAGGGGGAAAAGGTACAGATCA
Organism: Synergus gifuensis; assembly: GCA_904066015.1. Lineage (NCBI taxonomy): Eukaryota > Metazoa > Arthropoda > Insecta > Hymenoptera > Cynipidae > Synergus > Synergus gifuensis. The sequence goes on along the minus strand of CAJFCO010000113.1, from coordinate 89,131 downwards.
ATACAATAGTATATTTGTACAGAAGAGCATGAGGAGTGATGCCTTGGAAGTGAGTGTCGGACTCGAAGCGATATGGTATGCGTAGGTATTTCTGTTGTTTACAAGGGGAAAAAACAAGCAATAGATGTAAAGCGTATATAACAGATCTCTGTACATCGACCTACCAACCACTCCCGACACACACATTCTTCGTCGCCGTCGTACAAAAGTATGACAAAAGACCCATTTGTGCGCTCTATTCCGTTCGCTCAGGGACGAAACTGAAATCCGGAAAAATTGTTGTCCAAAAATAGGATTGACACAAAGAGATATTTGATTCTTCATATTCCTCTAAATCCACTATCTTTCAACTGTATCAAATGTGTAAAGACAGGAAGTGCTTCATCCAAGGCAGTTCAAACATTTAAAATCTGATCGATAAAGTAAACTGTATGTTCTTCCCTTCAACTTTAATAATGTATCACCCTATATCTAGTAAATCCTCGTACTTAAAATAAATTTACCCCATTAAAACAAATATTACTTTTTAATAAAGAAAGGCACAGGCTTGTATTTAAGAAGTATTGCTGTGGTTCTTATTTGAAATATTAAAAAGTGCAGAATACACGTACATATAAATGTAACACGTATATTGTTTTAATCATCAAAGACAATGCCATCCTAAAAGAAAGCGGTAAAAGTGGAAACGGCCGGAGAAATCGTTGCAGGGTAGGTTGCATATAAAGAGGGGGTGTTGGGGTGGGAATTCGGTGACAGTATTTCAATGTACCCCCGAGACGTTTCTAGCTCGTCGGGGTGTCATGGTAAAAGACCGAATCTCGCTCATCCTCCCGATTCAGCCCACCTTTCTGAAATGATCCTCTCACAGATGCGTCGTACTTCAGTGGTCGCGTGTGCGTACATCGTGAAGGGGAACCTTACATATGACAAATTCAACGCGCTCCTTCCTGTCCTCGTTCCTTCCTTCCTTGCTTCCTAGTTATCTGACACCTATGGCCCTGGGCCACACTGGGTATTATTATTTTCATTCCTTCCCGCATGTCTGTCTGTCAACTTTGTCTGTCCGTCTGTCTGACTCCCTGACTACACTTCCTCATGCCACACTCAAAAGACTCTTTTCGGATGTTTTCGGGAATACTGATTCTCTTCCGATTATCTGTGTCTTTATATGCACTGGTAGTTTATTCGAAGCAATTTCTTGTGAGAGTAATTTGTATTCCCTTCCACCACAGTGGGATTTTAACCGATCTCTCGATGGCCCAATTAGCATAAAAAATTTTCTAAAAATATTGAACTTACAAATCTTTCATCAATTCAAATAGGTTTCGACCAATTAATGTATAGAACTTTAAGTTTTTGATAATACTTTCAATCTAAAGAATCACTATAAGAATAAAATAGAAAAGACATTTTTCTATATGTGGAGAGTGAAGGTGCCAAGCACATAAAGGGGACAAAGAGGATGTGAAGCCTCGTTGCTGGCAGTAAGATACAGAGAGGCGTCTTCGGACGAAATAAAGCTATCAATATAGAAAAAAGGACGGTCTTCGGTGGTAATAGAAACCGATTTGTCAAGAAGCTTTTACATTTCAACGCAGTGGGTTTCGCATCTGATAGCTCGTTTTACCCAACTGAAACCCTGTCTCTACTCTTTCGTCCTGGGTCCCATGTCTTTCCCTCTTCCACCGAAATTCCTTGTCCGAGTCGGGAAAACGATTTCGTCGTCACCTTGCTTATAAGCCAGACAGATAGAAATCTTGTAAAATGCCTGGGCGAAGACAAATATAATGTGGATCACTAACCTGATCCTCCATATATTTCCTAATGTCAGACTTTGTCCACGTTTCAAGATTTTGATACGAGATGTCTCAGAGCAGTCATGTAATTTATTTTCACTTAAGAAAATGACATTTTTAAAATTAAAATTATTCAGATTTTGTATGCATAGCGGTAATTAATCTACAGCAAATAAAAACTCTATAGCACAAAATAAGTTGCATCGAGGTGCGACTCCACTCAAAATCATATAATTATAACCAGCGAAACGCATTTCCTCGAATGAAAACTCAAAATCCCATTCACAGCGGGCACAGAGCACCTGTTAATTGAAAACTACCGAAAAGCACAATTTCGCGAGAATTATTTCTATTCATTAGCCCAGCGGCCAGGGAAAAACTTTTCTCGGTCGGGCTCTCTCGCTTGTGGTGTATAATTATGTAACATAAATACAATCCTTCTGCGACGTAATTTTTACGTTTAAGCTCAAAAGCTCAGCCACAGCCACGAGTAGGGTTGGCTGTACGAAGCTTTTTTCAGGGACGCTTTCGCAAATCAATTTATGGCGGAGCAACCATTCTCATTGTTCGCGAGACCAACGGTCGCTTCGTGGCTAAACCTTTTATAGCCAGCAGCCATTGTTGTGACAAAAAATTATGTCGAAAATGCCTGTTTACAGCGTCGCGAGCTTTCTTGCCTGTACGAAGTTACGACTGCTTTTTCATATCAGAAAGAAGATAATTTTCGTGTTTTCGAGTCGGACTTTCACCCATAAATATAGACATTGAATATCCAATTCACATAAATAGTTATACTAACAAAAATATATACGTCACAATAATTAAAATAAGTATAAATGACTTTTTTGTTCTGAGATTTAACAATCAGAATTCCTGAATGTAAAAAATGCAACTGACCTTTTATCGCATCTCATACTCCCCGATATCACCTCTCTTCTTTTCTAAGTCGATTTACTTTGATTCGTACTCCCGTGGAAAAGCCGAAGGCGGTAGAAGACGCTTCTGGGAATTCCGAGGGTATTTTCGTCAGTCAATGAATTTACAGCCCCTCTTTACTGAGTCCACCCTCAACCGCTTAACAAGAACGACTTCGCGGCACGTGAGAAAAAAAAGCTAACTGGCGTGGAAGTAGGAGCCTCGATATAAGCGGTCTTGAGGGGTGAATTAACGCGAAATAAGTGAGGACCAACTGAGACGAAAAGTGCTGGGATATCGAGAGAGAAAGCGAGAAGCTCCGGAGGGTGAGAATCACCGTTTAAACGGCGACTCGTTGTTGTGTATCCGTAGCTCTTGGTGTTATCGTCAGCTGGAAGAGAGAATGAGAGGTGAAAGAGAAACGAGACAATGTCACGGTAGCTAAGATAAAAATCATGAGGGCGGAAAACGTCATAATGTTCATAGCCGTAAAATCGTCCAGGTACTTCTCGATTATAAGCAATACATCAAACAAAGTAATTCCTAAAATTAGATTCAACATTTCCTTATTCATTTTTACACTATTCATTAAAATACTAGAAGATCCCTTAAAAAGGTACAATTCATATTTTTAAATTAGCCTAATAATAATAAAAAAGGGCTATTATGAAACAAACTAGCTGTGAATTCGATCTCGGGTGTTCCATTTAACTACATTTATATTTTTTTGTGTTCATTTTTTGAGCACTTTGCTTCCTCATTATGATAATGTTGCAAATAAATTTGCTTCCTCATAGAGGAAGCATTTAGAAATGAAAATTTTCAAAATTAAAAATAATCATAATTTTCTTAAAATTCAATAAAATTCATTAATCATACAGGTCAATCGATTCGTCTCGACGCAAGGAATCTTTTTTTTCTTTACATAAGCTTTGAATTTTCATTATTTGAGAAGTTATAGTCGAAAAATCAATTTTACAAAAATTCAAAAAGTACACAAAAATTTTTAAATTCAATATTTTGAAAAATCCTTTAGCACGTTTTGAGATATTGGTGGTGCCAATATATCCTACAAATTTCATCAATTTATCAACAACTGTCTTTAAGTTAATAGGGCGACAAAAAATGGCGACATCCATACACACATCCATACACATATATCCACACATATCCACACACACACACACACACACACGCTCGCACGCGCGCGGACAATTTATTAGAATGTTGTATTAGACATTTATCACGTGAGGAAAGTTTAATTAAACGATTTTAAAAATATTGGAAAATGTATCGAAAACAAAGCTTCCTCTATGAGGAAGCAAAATGATTCGTTAAGCGATTTAAGTCGATATAAAGAAGAGGAGGTCGTTGTAATGTCGATGATATCTAATAACGAGTACAGTAAATTAAAAAGCTGTACATAGGCGAGCATTTTTCCGCGAACTTTAAAAAAATTCGCGATGGGAAAAACAATTAACACGCTCAATAACGCGAGCAATATCACGAGCGTTCATCCGAAAACCCCTCGGTGCGGTTAGTATGGTGCTCCGACCTCCGACCTCTCCCACGTTCTCCACGTTCCCCACCTTCCACCACCGACGGCGAATAATATCGCGGTAATACCGAACGTTTGGTGGGTCTGAGCTACTGAAACTAGTTTATAGCCAATTGTTATTAAGGCATATATCTATCTGCGCCGGGTAAGTCTCGAACACAGCGATCTGGCTCCTTTCTACCACTATTCCACCCTTTGTGCTACTTTGCGATATTAAATGCATAATAATAATGCAAAACTGAATATTTCTGCGAATGACACGCACTTGCGTATGAATCTAATTCTCACTAATATTCTCCCGAGGTTACCAGCTTCAGATACATTTTAATTAGTAGAATACCTATGTTCCGCAACTGGTGTCCACTCCAGGCAAGTGACCAATGAATAGCGCCACGAATGTAATCAGAAAACGTGCATAGAAATGAAAATTCGCGGGAGATTAAATGTAGTGAACTTGCACAAGAATTAATAAAAACGTTAATAGTCAGTTTGTTTTGTGATAAAAAATATCTTCAGGACTTATTGAGTGATTAAAGCCGTAAGACGACCTTTTACTGACACCACTCTCAAAATTTTCTTTACTGTGATTCTTCGTCTACGTTTCGTTTTGCAAGGGTTTCCGCATATTAAAGCGAGGGACGGAAACGAAGGAGATGATGCTCCGGCTATTCGCGTGACATAATACTTCTTAAGTCGTAAACCGCTCTTGCTTCTCAGCTTACGAGGGCAGCATTCCTGAACTTCAGGATCAACAGCCATACAACAAATACGATTACTGGCATAATAGGTTGTTCGTGTTGTCGGGGCATTTTTCGTTCAGACGTATTATCCAACTTTAATTTAATGAAAAGCAATGCCAACTTCTTGGACTGCACATTCAACGAAAATAGATTCACGACTTGGAGTTGATTTAAAAACTTTAAAGACATTTAAGATCTTTCAAATTGATAAGTAGTTCATAATAATAGCTAAATTATTAAATGATAATTATCTATATTGTATATGGAGTTGAAGAATTATATTCATAACTATATATCCTGTCTTTCAACTATCAAAATACTATTCTCTTAATCTGAATCAGTGCAAATTGAATTTGAATTTCGAAAGCACCAATCAAGATGTATTTTAGAACCCGCATTTCAAACCTAGCACGTAAAATCTGCGTATTTTTGGTATCATTACATCACCCAATTTTTTAACGCTTTTGTCAAGAGTCGCGACGGGAAAAGAGTGCGTGACAGTGACGAATGATCTCTGTGACAGGTAGGAAGTATGTATCGCTTAAACGTAAAGTGCTTTAACTCACATTAACAAGCCATGTTAGCGAGCTTCAGAAGTCCATTAACAATTCATCACTGACCTGAAACAAGAAAAAACGGTACATTTAAAATATATCCAATACCATTCAGCAAGTTAGGTAATTGAAAGATCTAGATAGAATCATCTTTTATGCTTCGTCAATTCAGTATTCATGAATACATTCCAAGTCAAAATTCAGTTCAACGTCGAAAACCACAATCGAACTCAAGATTAGAAAATTAAAGCTCATCGATCCTGTAACTTCACATTGTCCTTATTCTTTCTAGATGTAATCTAATCAATGATTGGGCGCGCATGCTTCTTCTCATGAACTAGACGTTTTCATTTAGTATTTTCACTTTTCATTGTTTATTATTAATTATTTCCTTGATTCTATTTTTTATTTAATTCGAAATCACATGCATAAAAGAGAACATGATTTCTTAAATTTTAAGAATATAAATGAAATTTAGAAAATGGAACAATATAAAAAGGAAAACGGAGTATAGTAGTGTGCAAGTTGAAAGAGAAATAGAAACAAAAATAAAGTTGTATATAAATGCCTAAGTGGATAAAGTAGATAAAGTAGACAAAGCAGACAAAGTGGATCAAGTTTACTTTAAAGCCAACTTAAATTTCGAAGTTAAATTGTATCGAAAATAACATAGGCATTAACAGACGCGGAAAAAAAACATAAGTTACAAAAAATAAATAATGCAACTTTGTAGTCACAAAATAAGAATAATTGCAAGATAAACAAAGATAAATTTTGTCTTTCTTTATCAGCGATATCTGGGTGGGACCGAATATTTTAATATACAACGTCTGTTTATATAAGAGACAAACCAAGACACTCTAAAAGACAAAAAATTATATTAATCATTACCCCCTTCTCTCAATAAAACTATGTACACCTAGATGACAGCGTGACCCACTCGCAAGACCTATCCGATATTGACTCTGAATGTGGAACTTTATTTTATGCTTGGGGAGTGATACCTGGGGGATACTTGCTCCTGAATGTAATAGAGACTGAAGTATGGAGAAGAGGAGAAGATGGTAGTGATGAGAATGACGAGGATGACGAGAATGACGAGGTTGACGAGGATGTTGGAGGACGAGAGAGAAAGAGAGGTAGCAGTATAAAGGGTCGGTGTCTGGCCAGACGGGCAGAAATGAAGCAGCAAGGGTTTTGTTTGTCCGGCTGTCCACCCCTTTCCTTCCTCATCCACCCTGTCCACCAGAGGCCCTCTTCCCTAACCGTAGTAACACTCTACCACACATATGCATATCTCTCTATATATATGCACATATGCAAAGAGACGCACTCCTCTCTCTCTCTCTGTTCGTCCCGTCGAAGCCTCTTACACCCACTGCCCCATCCCCAATCCCCGCGATCCATCCTGACCGTCAGCACGTAACAATGCACGTGAGCACACTGTTTGCCCACATCCTCGCATATATCTTTGCAGCTATAATATTGATTACTTCGAACGAATTTGCAGCCTGCCACTGACTCAGAGTCGAGAGTTGTTGAGACTCTGTTTCGGCTCCAATTGTAACTCAGGGCTACCCCGCACTCCCGCCAACGCGAATAACCCCCGATTCTATCGTCGCAATGCAGGCTTTTCGCTTTTGCATTCGGCAATTTGCTTCGACCCCTTCTTTGGCGAGGCGAGATTCAAAATCGTCTATGATTACGATACCGTGCTCGAATTTCCGAGGTCACTATATATAAATTTAGCATGTATATGGAAGCTTCTATATTCGGCTCAAAGGTTCACAGCTGCGGATCCTTCATCGCTGTTATTCCCGATATCGGCGAATCTTTACTCGCAATGTACAAATACGATTAAAATTACGTGTATTGCTGATGACACGTGTTCATTCTCATGCTGCGGTTCGCGTGATAAGCTGTGATGCGTTCAATAGCGAGTTAGACTTACAACCCGCTGAACCTATTTGATTCCTATGGTAATGCTATTTACGTGTCGTAATTGACGTGTTAGTTTCTCAGCAATTAGCTAGAAAAGACTCCGAAGAAAAAAGTATCCATCAAGACCTGACACGCAATTGGTACCTAAAGTTTACAACACTTATGTAAACACATTTTTTATGTTCTTTACTGTTTTTGTATTTAGTTTCTAAATTTTCTGTATTCTCAGCTGTCCCACTGTTAATTTCTTTATTGTGGCGATGATACTGTGACTCAACTGAAAGACAAAGTATAATCCTCGTTATGAAAACTTAAAATCAGCTTTGAATTATCATTTATTATACCCTAGCTTATGCAATTAATTTCAAAATGCGTGATCAATAACACACAATTCATATGTCACTGATCGAAGGATAAAGAAGTGGAAGCAGAAATAGGATAATTGCTATTAAAATCGCAATTTCATCAGTTATTCGGGGAAAGGGAAAACGGCGACAGATGACAGAGTTTATGGAACTACAAAGTACGTTTAAGTCGAATTCGCACTCCCATCCAATTTCATGCAGCCACGAAATACCGATTCTCACGGCAGTTTGTTATCGAAGCTTTGGAGATTACACAAATGAGATTGTTGAATGAGAGAAATGTAGCGTCTGTTGAAATGAAGACTTGCGTTTATTATGTTCTGCTTTGTAATTTGCAAGTCTTTCACCAAGTTTGATATATTGTGCTAAACTTCTCTCTTGCCTAAATTAACAATATTTTACACAAATTTTACTCAAACTTATATTTTAAAAAAATAATCAAGTAGAAATATTAATCTAAAACTATCAATGTGATAGAATATAAAGGGTTCCAACATTTTGTAAATGAAGATACAAAAAATAGAGAATGCTAGTCCACATCGAGAATGGTTATGCCAGCAGTAGTTCTCGAATGGGTTGGAAGGGATTGGAAGGGGTTTGGAGAGCTCAGACAGCGACCTCGCCACCATAGGGACCAGGGATAGTAATTGTACACGCACTGGGAGAATGGCAAGGTAAACAAAACTATGTAAGATTGCCCCATTAATATACATATCTCTTGGTTCGCTTAGGAGAGACCGTGCGATGAAGTACTCGCCCCTTTATTCGCCAGGGGGTGAGTAGTCTTGGCCTCAGAGTTTGGGGTTAGACTCGCTTGAGAGTAAAGGAGGAGGGTACACAATGGATATTGAGGCCATAATTTACGGCTGATTGTTACCCGCACAATCTATGGATTCCTTCACCACCCCATTCTGACCACCCTCTAACGATTCTCTTGAATTTGTATTAGATCGCTGCTGAGTACAGAGTATGTAAGGTGTACCCTGTTTCCGGCATAATTCATCCTATCCAATCAAGCGAGGAATACGAAGCTTCTCCATGTGTGAACATCTTTAATCCTTTATAAAGGAATGTGGTAATTACCATAAAAACAAATTTAGTTTCGCCAGCTTTACGCTCGCAATGATAAATATTTTTTGCTAAAACTAGGCCATTTACCTCCATTTCGTACAGGTAAGGAAAATTTCCTAATTTTAGCGAAAAATATTTATTATTACAAACGTCAAGTTGGCGAAACTAAATTATTCTTATGGTAACGTCTTACCTATTATAGATCTTTGATATAAAAAAATGTTCATGTAATATGGACCATTCCCATGCATGGGGTAATATCAGCTGCCTGTCGGTACACGAAGTATGACTGTTATAAATTAATTAGGAGGGTTAAATTTGCAACTGAACTCCAAGTTTGGGTCGGGAGAAGGTTTGAGGCAAGTATCTTACTAGTTTGTCGGCTGAAGGGACTCAGAAAGGGTTTGGTTATGTTTGGTCTTACAAGGGACCTCTAAACCAACTTGCTTACCACTTATAGAAGGATGATAACGTATTAATCCTTGAAATAGCAGGCACAGAATACGTCTATATCAAAATATATACGTATATAGAAATCCCTTTGAGAGTAATCATAAAAAATACAGAAATATCTAGGAAAAAGTAAATTAATATAATTAGTCCTACTGATTGTGTTTCACATTTAAATCAAAGGCCATGGATATAGCAACCACGTATTTTTAAAATTAATAAACCATAATTTGTACAAATTGATCAAACCTCACAACATGTACGCATCTGAGGCCAGTGCTATTAATTTGTGACAATTTTGAAATTTCAACGAATTCGTTTCATCTGATATCATATGACAGGAATGCAATCTGCATGTCGATTTTAATAGGAACAATGTGAAACATATAATTCACAAATACAGAATTATACATTACAAAAAGGGCTTTGTCAATTTTGTGCGAGAATTGTTTAATAAATATTGTAAACATTGTAAAGAGGAAAAATCTTAATACCAAAAAAACTATATACGACGGTGAATGAAATTACAATTTATCGAGTTTATGAGGACTCTAACCGATAGTAAAGTCAAGTGTTGGAAGACTGATGGTCATTGCTCCTTCTCGGGACACGCTTGCGGCAGAACGCAGTTTCTCATCGAAGGTTTGCGGGCAAACAATACTCTGACCCTAGTAAGAACTGTCACGAACGGACGACTCAAGTTGATCAAAGTCACTCGAAGAGATCATCACTAAAGCCACGAGAATCGTGCTTATAACTTTTCCTTTTGAATTTCAGGACTATTTTGAAACCTGCCTACTAATATCTTTATTCTATAATACAATGATAGAATATAAAAAATCAGGTATAAAATTATGATGCATAAATATTTGCAACTCAAAATCGGTTTGACATCAATCACGTTTTAAGACATATAGCAAGAACTAAAAAAGCGGATTTAGAAAATAAGGCACTAACTGTCAAACGATCGCATCTCAGCAGTTTAGAGTTTACAGAGGCCTCTGGGACCTTGTTAGTTCAATTCGCCTGAGCGCTTATCCCTACAAAAAATTCCATCACTTCCTCGCGTGCCCACAAACCTCAAACCATATGGTAGCAATAAAATACAATTACCAATGTGAACTTACATCAACTTTCTTTTTTCATTTAATAAAAGATAAAAACTGTTATCAACTTCTTTATAAAATTATATTTCCAGGTAAATAAAATTCTCTTGACGCCAACATAAAGAAAAAAGTAGTGCATGCGCTGAACGTTTCTCATCGATGAAATTAAAGGGATGTTCGGACCCACTGGTCAGTACTGTTAAGGTATTGTCCTGCTCCGTTTCGAAATAATCTTCTAACAAACCTAATGGAGTATAAACCTCTGATATCGATAAAACTCATCTCTTTCCACCACGAGGCGAATATGACGATGTTTTGTGTTCTACCAGCAGCTTTTCGACAGAAAGAAAAAAAGCACAAGTATCAAAAATCTCTCCGCAAATTATATTTGAAATTATTTATTTTCTTTGTTATTTTATCTGTATACCTCCACAAAAATTATATGCGATAGAAAAGAATATCAAAACTATCCCAAATAGCAACAGGATATTTGGGATATTCGAAGGTGGTGGATTTCGAAAGCCAGCAACTCGAAAGTAGGAACCGCGACTGAAGTTAAGTCTGACCGTTGAATGGTGCATTGGCACGCGATCTCAAACCCCTTGCGAATCTAACTCTAGTTCCCTCCTCCCTTTAACCAACTTCTCAGCCCTGCTTCTACTACCTACCTACAGGGTGTTGTGCTGTGACTTATCGGCTGTAATTATTCGTCAGGACGAAAACAGCTAGGCTGACGATCACTTCTACAACCCATATAAAGTTACTTTGCTCCCTTACCAATCTTGTAAACAACACATGCTATAATATTAGGACTAAGTGGACCTGAAGATGTTTGTATACGAAATTTTCATTAATTATTACACTACACAAAACGGAAAATAAAATTCGCTACTATCTACAATCATTACTTATTTTTGCTTCAAATTTCACAATATTTTTGAAGACAAACTTCAGCACCATACAATTATATAACATAATGACTCCAGAACGTTCTGAGTTTAAGCTCCTCAGTTCGAAACAAAATTTATTAACACAGCCATTTTAGCTATACAACTAATTATTGAAGAAGAAGCTTCACGATAAAGAACAATTTCTGAAGTGAGGTGGAAAAATTGGGGTACTCAGTTCCATCAAAGTTGTCATCTACCAAAAACACTCCATTACGACCTTAAAGGAAATCGTGTCGTTGAGCCACCCTCTTTCTAAACAACGGTCTCGGGCTCGGGGACCTCCGTTTTGGTGTGATAATTTTTCAATTTGACCTCATGCGTTATTAACATCACGAGACTTGCAAGCAGCCCTTTTTACGAGGAGTCTGAGTGGCCATACACCAACAATGCAAACCCTGTGCACCCCTACTGGAATAAGAAGAGTCGCTGCAGTGTAAGCAACGTACAACACGCTGTGTTGTTCATGTTTTTTACAGTAGCCAGACGATACTTTCCCCCCATGAGTATACAAACGCGTATCTCTGCTTGTGGATGTATATATCAGCATGTGTACATTTGTCCACGTTCCTTCTATGTGATTGTAAGTCTCTGCATCCTTAACCCCCTACAGGGTTTGCATGTCTCTACTTTGCGAATGCAAAAAACAACGAGACTTCCATTTCAGCATTCTCTTTACTGTCAATATTATATGTATTTCGCAATATAAAGAATTTTGGAACTGTTCAGTAATCGTATAGGTCAATTTTAAAATTCATTGGAGAAAAATAATAGCAAATTACCGAGTTACTGACTTTAAAGTAATATTATTTGTATATCAGGCTTTTACCTTCTGTGTGCTATAGCACCTATTTTGCTAGCATATTTTGCTAGCCAGAAGACAACCGAGCCGGTGAAATCACGTCACACTTCACAATAAACTCGAAGAATAATACAAATTTTAGAAAAAAAAAAATATTATACTCTAAAGAAATATTTCCATGCAATGAAATTGCATGTGGGGAGTGATGAGATAATTTTATAAAGTGAACCTTCATGTAAACTGTCAAACTGGATGGCAGACAAAAATCATGAGACAAAAACACACGATAACCGAGCAGAAACATGAGAACTTCAATGTGGACAGACAAACATTATATAAATGTAATACTAGCAAGGGTTGTAAAAAAAAAGAAAAGAAACTTCGATGACAAATAAAAATAACAGGTATACAATACATACGGCACTTTACTGTTTTATAAAGACAGTGCTATATCGTGTTATGTGTTGTGTACATTTGTACAAATGTGTAACGAAGAATTGACGATAGAGACGAAGGTGGATGGGGTGGAGAGGTACGTGGAACAACCAGTTGTTTGCCATTCGTCAAATAAACAACATCGTTATGGTAAATGTAGTGGATCAACACACTGCAGGGCTTCATTGGCGGCTTCTTCATGGTTCTACTCGCATTCGATGCCAATGTGATCGATACATATCTCGAACAAATCCAGTTTACTAATGACCGAGGTGCTTACTCAGATACACCAAAATTACACATATACTATACATACATCTCAATGCTCTCTATTCTCCTGCATTTCTGCAGAATATGGAACAAAAGGATAAATATGACTCTATATCAAGAGACAAATGGAATTTTAAATGAAAAAAGTTATTTCACATAATTAAAATCGACTTCTTTTTAAGGCCACTTAATCGGAGAGAACAAAAATGTAATTAAAGATTACGTGTTTATTATTCTTAGAAATGGGAGAGGCTGAAAACAATTATCTAAATTGTCTAAACAACCTGATATCTCAAATGATAAAAATCAATCTCATGATTACAGTTTGCAATGAAATTTAGCATGATTGCACGTTGTACAATAAATGCAGTTCAGACACAATATCATCGTGCAATGTGAATAAATTACAAACTCCTTCAAGATTAAGCGCACGCTAGGAACGCTCGATTATTCCTTCCTTCAGACTTACACAATTATGTCCGGTTCAATATCCCTTTTTGCCCAGTAATTGCGTCGTCACCATGAGAGCACAACGCCCGCTGTTTGTTCCTCGCTTTATCTCGAACATAAACACTGCTTGGAATATACAAGGCGGAGTACGAGAGATGGAGTTTGAGCGAGAAAGGGATAGAGAGTGCGCTATGTGTTTTGCGTATATATTTGTGTTTGTGAGCAACAGAGAAGTGATGCACCTGGAGAGAAATAAGGACAACGCTCGAAGCATGCCATCCAACTAAAAAAAGGAGAAAGAGAAATGGATGGTTGGACAGACGCACACTGGATAAACAAGGGACAATAGAGATAAACAGAGAATATTGAGAGAAATATGCGCAAACACAAAACTTGCTTTCTGTCTCTTTCTCTTTCTTTCCTCCTATCTTCCTCGCTTTTGTCATTCATCTCTTCTTCGAATAAGCACTCTCCGCGATCTCTTGTATTTCGCTTATCCGCTACTTTTCTGTCACGATTTAAATTATGCTCAGAGATATTTTGTCAAGGATTTACCCTCCTCAATTCACTACACGGTGTTGGTTGGTTAAAGCAAGACACCCCTGACACATTAAATCAGCGTTCTAAAAAGCTGCAAAAGACGATAATCACTCTAATAATATTTTTTTCAATTTATATTCCATTTACTAGAATTACAGAATTGAAATAAGCTTTCTCTAATTATAGAACAAACTGTAGTTATTGATGACGTTTCTTTAAAGTAAAGTAATCGACCGAATCGAATCTATTGTGAAAACACAACTTGTATAATGCTATTCTCTTATTCACACGGTTACTAGGAAATGATAAAGATAGAGTATAATGATTGACGTCAACAATAACTCTTCGAACTGATGAAGTTGGATGTTGTATATTCAAATAAATGCTAAAATGTGTCAAACTTAAGAGCATCAGAGAGAGAGGACTCTATTTGATTATGATCGAAATAATCCTAGAATATCATTTTCAATCATGAAAACACAATGCAAAATTGTCGTGAATTTGACCGTAGGCTATCAAAAATTCATGAACCCTGTACATCAGCTAGAGTATCGGATGATGACCCTATCAACTAGCACTATCTAAACCTACAAAGTCACTCAAAGAATATCAAAAGGTCCCCAGCACCGAGAGATAATCCGCTCCACCAATTGAGAGAATAAGGGTGTTGAAAAAATTTGCACTGTCCAGTTTTCTCGAAACTAGCGAGTGGACGAAATGGGACAGGAAGGGAATGAATGCACAGGTAAGGTTGACGGTCTATGGGAGGGCAGACTATATAATTTCCCTTGAGGGAGATCGGAATGGGCGATAGAGGATGAGGAGGTGAGGGATCAGTGTTGTCCAGGTGGGGAGATGTGCTGTGCTCATCCGCGAGTCCATCAGCGCAACCATCCTCTGACAATCGATTATTATCTTTCCAATTTGCATAGCAACTCAAGCTCTTGTTCAAATCTGCACTCCCCCTTTCGACTCCATTGCGAGCTAGTGCGACTCAGCACCAGGACCTCTTCGTCTGGTTCAACTTTTTCTCGCCATGGGAAATTCCACACTTGATGTTCTGTAATGTTTAGATTCTCAATTTCATGGGAACGATACTATATCAATCATGGGAACCATGATCTACTAATGAATAATTTTAAAACCACGAGACATTAGCTTCTCGAATCTAGGAATTGAATTGTTTCAGGAAATACTTTCTACACTCTGCAACTTCTTCACTTTCGTTTTTTCCAGGACCCGGAGCGTGACCCGAGGGAGGACCGGAGGGTGCGAGACACCCTTCTTTATAAAATCTTTGACGCGTTGCCTCGCAAACCAGCGTCAAGCAGTCATTAATAACTTTTAGGTGGCAGATTTTGCGCGTATTAATCCACCATATTATACCGCGATCCCCGCTTTTCCTTTTACCCTTGCCCCTCGTTCCCGTCGTCGTCGCGACCTGCCAGTTTCATCCTCCTACCGAAGACCGGATAGCTGAGTCGACGGCTCCTTAATGAAAAATCTGAGTTCGCGCTCTCACTCCTTTTTTTCCCCTTTCACCGAAAACCACCCAGCAATGATAATGGCTATTGTACGATTATTTTCGTACCTAAAACTTCAGCATTTCAATAGCGGGATCACGTTTCTCGAATTTCGCTAAATTTCTATGCAGTGCACTAAATTGAACTTTTTCGACCCCATGAATTCTAGAAAATATGCATCAAAAATTGCAATCAATCAATACAATTAGTATAGCAATTGACTTGGTAAAATTTCGATTTCTTAAAAGAAAAAAAAAACGCTAACAAGGCAATTTATACATTAATTGTCACTTATCCGAGGATTGCCCTATTTTTACCGGTAAACGACCCGGAAACACATACTTAAGTTTTCTTCTATACAAATAAAAAGAAAAATATATATTACTTTTGGTAATTCCGTAGATTCGAGACAATTTTCATCCCTCACGTCTCGCTCGTCTTTCCTTCCACCTAATCGGCCTGGTAAGCTCACGTGGCAAATTAACAAACTACGCCAGCGAAATGAAGCGACGCCCCCTTCATCGAAACTCTTCCGCGCTTTCTCACGACGGAAAAGATAGGACGAGAAGCCCACGGTATATTTTGTCGCACGGCGGACTGGGCAAATTTCATGTACAATTACAAGACATTTATAGAAGCTAAACTGCTAATAGTTCTTCAGAAGGGTCGAGGACGAGGGAAAGAGAGACAAGACGAGGGGAATCACTTCTAGAGTTCCAAGCTAACCTGGGTTTATGCCTGTCGCCTCATTTCGCGTGACAGTCATTCTTTCCTCCCTCGCCTCTCCTCAACAACCTCTTCCTCCTCTTCAACAGCCCTTACTCGACTTCATGGGGCACCCTAACACAGCTCGCTCCAATTTCGTACCTCAAGTTACAGCCACGTTGGTTACGTCTTCTGTTAGAGTCTCGAGGTGAGAAACCAACGAAAGGGGGCACTTTCCCGCTGTGGATTATAAACTAAGATTGTTTTCATTAAACGCGAACTCTATTTGATGTAATTAAACGTGAGTATGTACCTAATCAACTGTTGTGACTATCCTTTCGTCATCCCACTCGATGGTTTATATTAGTCTTCACATTTATGATTTTACTACCTATTTTTAATGTTGATTTATCAACTGTCAGAAATATTTTCCTAGTAATGATGAAATAATTGAATTAATTTCAGAATCTACGAACGTTGCAGAATTTACTCTTCGTAATATTCCTGATAATCTATGTTGTTTTAAAAAATTCTAAAATAAGCGTAAACAAAGATGACAAGGCAAATATTTATCAACACAATTTATTACCATTATCATATAGACGATTTAAACTCTTTAAATATACCAAGTTTAGTTGCAGTGGGTTAAGAATAGATCGGATAGAAATGTCGTCTTGTATCACATATCTATTTTTCTTTCTTTTAGCAAATAACTTGTATGAACGATTCATTAAGTTTTCATTTGGTTCTAGAGCCTGAATACGTAGTCTTAGTGCACATATAGCAATACTTAGAACGCATAAATATAACACGCATCTATATTGGATGTATGTGCGCATTGCACAAAAGTAAATCTTATACTTACAGACGTACAATACACATTACACACCCTACCAACCCCTAATGCCAATGACCTGCCTGCTTATAGGCACAAAGTCTAGCTATATCTGACCATCTGTATGTTACCTATTCTTAGCATGGTCTGTACATTCATATATATATACATATATATATATATATATATATATATATATATATACACGCGTACATTCTATGCAAGAGCAGTATATCTATTCGCCAGAACAAAACACAAATAATTGAGGCGATTTGGTTATTTCACGATGCACGATATGCACTTATTTGAAATTGAGTTTTATTCCAATTTTTTTCTTTTGATATTAATGACCATTTGATTATAGCTTTCCCTCCTTTTCCGGGTATGTAAATATAGTTTATTTAATTTACATATGAATCCACAGTTGCCTTTACTGGATATTATTTTTATAGAATTTTTTTTTAGAATTTAGGTCAGGAATTCTAGGGAGACAAACGGAAATTCTAATACAGTTTCATGTTTTCAAAAACTAATATGCCCGACATACAAAAACGCAGAAAACGTTCGAAGTTTTAGCATAGGAAGTAAATGCCTATGTGGGTTTATAGTATCAAGCACGCCGAGTTTACGATCGATACAAGTGTTCATATCGCATCGAAATTAAAACCGCTCGTAGAGAGAACGGTAGCGATGGATTCATGCTCACGTTCGATATGGAAATATTCACAGGGGTACTGTATCCCACACGAAAGTGACGCATGCAGTGAAAGTAACTGTAAGCATCTTGCATATTTCACACGAAGCAAAAAAATATTGATGGATCTGTATAGAGAGTTTAAGTGCATAGTTATGCAACAAATACACATCTGTTATCATATTCTTTATTATCATATGATTCTCGTGTATTAACGATTATGAAAAAGGATACATTGTGCAAAAAACTACAGTCTTGAGATGAATTGGATATTTTTGTTTCATTGTATGAACTGAAACTGAAATAATGAGGTTTAAGTTTAAGGTTAGTGATACGGATGAAAGTATGTATTTTATTCCGCATTGTAGTCTTAACTTGAACGCGGAGATATCGCGATGAAAGGAAGAACCAAGGCGAAGGTGCGAGACCATAAAATACAGCCAACCGACCGAAGAGCCGCGTTATCGAAGCACGCAATGCAGCGGATTACCAGAAAATACGTGTGCTTCACACAAGCTGATGCCGAAACTCCTGTACATGTGAGTCCTGACCGATACACCTTGAGCACGTGAATCCAGTTTATGTGTGAAGATACATGCACCCGAACGTAGCAAGAAGAGGCAAATTTGACAAGTTCAAAAGAACCTCTTACCCGCACAAACTCGTTTGCGTGACTTTAGCTTCGTTCGTTGCCCGTATATGCGATGACTGCAGCCGGTAATTCGTTGCAAGAGATACGAGCGAATATCCATGGACGAAAAGTGTTTAAAGTGCTCCCCTTCTCCTTTCTCTCTTAACCCCTTATTTCACTCATACATCCACCTAATGGCCCCACTTCCCCAAGATGGGAGCATCCATCAAACTAAAGAATTGAACTAAAGTTGCTTTGAATTTTGATTATTATTTACGAGTTCTATTATCGCTAATTAAGATCAAGATTATTTTATAGAGCGTGAAGTAAGTTTATCAGTATCGTCGGCTCTTTAAACATTCTGTAGATCATTTCTATAATAAAGAAGGAAAGTTCATATAGTATGCAAATAATTATTTTTCAAAGTATGTTTACATTCTTACTAAGGAATTAAGTGAAGTTTTATTTGAATAAGTGGGTTACGATATTTATTAGCTCTAGAGCATGTATGTACGAGAATAAGAGACGGAATGTTCGCGCGAGGAATATGAAGATAAAATATATTCACAGATGCCATCGACATATTTAAATGGAATAGGAATGTACTGCTCGTGTTCTGCTCATACGGAATCTTTGATTCTTGTAATTTAGCGAGGCGTGAATAATAGATGCATTGTGATAATGCATGCATTGTAAGGACATTGTTGTCCTTTCTATCGCCTATTTATATGTATATCTTATCAGAGTTTAGAATGTGAACGAGTTCTATGGCAGGTATTTTTCGGAAACTCGTGACATACATATACCCTTTGCTAGTTCGCCTATTGTTCAATCTATTTCATTCAATCGTTTAGAACATGACATGCACACATTTAGGTATAATATTCCAGATTATGTTTCGCTTCATTGGACTTGAAATTTTCATAAAGATTTCTTTGCTCCAAATTATAGGAAACAATCTTAACTTAAGAGGAGTAAAGACCATGAACGATCTAGTTCAATTCCTTTATCAGGGTTTAATCTATAATGTGTTTTATGTTGCTAGGTATACCTCGAGCACATACACACATGTACACAAAAACAAGTACGAATAAACAATGGGCAATGCTTCGGTAAGATCGCGTGTCTCTCGCAAACTCCCTTTCCACCTCAACCCTTGCTTTTCTACCCTCGGTCTTCGTCCAACTCTTCGACCAACATTCACTTTCAGTGCTACTGGTTTATCTTACGCATCGACATTACACCTACAGCGTGTCGGGCGCGTGTAGAGGTGATTTTAACAGGGATTTCTCGAAAGACATCGTGTGTACTCATTTTACGATTCGCATACCACCTCTCACCCTTACTTGTCCAAAAATCTTCTTCTAATCCTGAAAGTTGCAAATCTTGCACTTTCATTTCATTGAATATCACTTCATTTCCTATTACGTTTCATTAATATAAATGAATATTAATTCAATGCTCATTAAGAATGATGAATATTTGACAAATCGTTAAAAATGAATATGGTTTTGAGATATAATAATTGCAGAGCAAGCTGATAAATTGTGGTTACAGGTTATAATTATTTGCCGCAAAAGCTGATATTTTCGTCTGAAAATTATTGTGACATAGTCATCCATTTACAAGGAGAGAAAAGATATGGTTGGGCCAACCATAAATATTGAAAAATATGGGGCAACCATAGTCTGGTCTGCGGAACCAAAAAAATAGATAAGCTAAGCAATTGAATAGTTGTGCTGACCAAACCATGGCTGCAGCAATCATAACTATGGTTGCCCCATATTTTTTAATATAATATGGTTGACCCAACCATAGCTTTTTCTCTGTGTAGCGATGATCACTTCTATTCAGTAAAGCTTTCAATAGAAATAGTATCGATATCAAAATGAAAATTATATCATTTCAAACATGCTCTCGCATATGATCAATATGTCAAACAAAATGCTGGTGAATAATAACATATTTTAGAAATTCATGTGAATGGTATGGAATAGAAAACGAAAATGTGATAGTACAATTAAATGTTTAATTATGAAATTAATTTGCTTAGTTATTAAAACTTGGAGATGCTGGAAAGCAGAATGCTGAGGTTAGAGCACAAGAGGAGTTTCGAGACGTTGAGTTAGTTGCTTTCAGGAGATGAAGGCATAAGTAGGTAAGAAAGTTATTTCCCGACCGGACATGCTCAACCCTTCTCCGAGACTTCCTTTCTCTGAACACTACAGTTCTCGACAGTAAGAACGTCAGAACCCGTAACACCCTCATTGTCCCTCGCCATTTAAATCGCCATTTACTATATCGTTCAGCTGCCGCATCCGAAAATCATTTACTATTAAAGACGAGCTCAGACTATGACACATTCAACGTGGCATGTGTTACGTTCCTTTTCTTTAAGGGCATGTGATACTTTACCATAAGAGCAAATTAGTTATACCAATTATACATTCATACTAATAAATATTTTTAGTAAATAAGAGTCAATAAACCTTCCTCTCATGTAGACGAAGGTTTATTGACTCTTATTAGCTAAAAATATTTATTATTGTGAATGTATAATTGGTATCACTAATTTGCTCTTATGGTAAAGTATCACATGCCCTTAAACAAGACTTCTTAACAGCTACTCTTTACCGTGCTTACAATACTCTCTAATTAATATTGTCTTTTTCATTTGATTTGAAAAAGTTATGGTTCATAAACTGAAAAAGCGTCCAAGTGGAAATTTTCCAAGTTGTCGAAAGGCTCGGGCACTTTCTTGGAGGAAGAGCACGTGCTCGTCCTTATCACGCCTTTGCGAAAAATAAAAAGGAGCCAGCGTATACGAGGAGAAGAAACGTGGCCGGGTGACGTAGCAGGAAAACTGCGAAGGGGGTCGACCGTTTTGGTAGTGAGGCGGGGAGTTTAAAGGCTAAACGGTCGGGATGCGCGCCATGCATAACAATTAGCCTGGGAAAATCATGAAAACGGCATGAACCTCTTTTGACTTTGCCGAGCGTCGCGTCGCGCTGTTCCGAGACCTGAAACCCTTCCCTACCATTCTCGTATTCGAGCCCTTGCTATCCCCGACGGAAGTCAGCGAGATAACGGAGAGTTACACGCCCTTCCTTTAACCCTTTCCTGGAGGTTCACGTCTCCAAGATTCAACCAGAGGTTCTCAATAAATTTCCTTTCACAAACCACATAAATGTATTTAGTATCAAAATATTTTTCATTTAATTGCACGCCTCATAGACTATTGTAGGAAAATTAGGAAAATAGGGGATGTTAGATGAAAAACGAAAATTCAAGTGTCTAGTATGTATACTACCTACACATTCAAGTTTCCTCCAAATTGGAAGCTTTTCATTTTTCTGTTAACGAAAGAAGTATAGCAAAAATAGTATAAATATTAAATTATTATTTGTTCGAAAAGGTCTTGGTGACAAAACAAGATTATGTATATACGTGCAACTATGAATTAAGAGAGAGGGGGGGGGGAGACGGACTTCAACCGGAAATAAGAGTCACGGTGAAAGGAAGGGTTAGTATCGTACGATCTCAAGGAGCAGGAACCATCAGGGTTACACGCACGTACGGCCACATTAGGACTGGAATAATATATGGGATTCCTTCTAGGCTAGGTGCCCCTTAACATGATTTACACCATCTTAGAATACGCTCTGCCTGTGCCGGGTCAGATTGGTCAATCGGTAGGTATTAATCGATTCCAAGAAAATCACTTCCATTAGATTAACATCGCTTCCCTAATTACTGCCCTAAATTGAATGTAGACATTGTGCTATGAATTCTTAACATCTTTTAGATTAATATTGGAAGATTAGAAATTGCTGTATTTAAGATTGGGGATATAAAAAACGTTACATAATTGGAATATTCATTTTATAAAATTGGTCTAATTTATGAGAATCTATTTAATTAATGGAGTAATTGGAGAGAACTGGCGACATAAGAAATATGAGGACTACATAGCACTTAAGCTGTTAATTCATCCAACAACTCAATTAAAATCAGATATGTCACTGTGCAAGGAGGTCAGAATGCGAAAGGCATTCATTGATGCAAGTACAAAATGACACCAGTGCTGTGCCATATCTGCGCGCTCGTATACTTAATGTCGCGGCCTAAACAGGAAATCCTTCTTTTAGGTAATTGCATGACTCAGTTTAATCTAAAAATGACTGAAGCCCGTTCAATTTATCAATTACGCGTCTAAAGCAACCTCGATTATCGCGAGTTTACTACTTTCGAGTTCCTGTTTCAGAAATATAAATAAAGTTTTAAAAAAAATAAACTTGTCATTTAATTATTATACTAATATTAATATATATAGATGAATAAACGGAATTCGCTATAAAAAGTTTGAAATTAAGTGTTGTACTTAATAGTTGCCGGATTCAACATGCATACAAATGATACCTTAAAACATTTTTCCAACATGATATTAAAAGCCCGTGATAGGTAACAATAGGTAAGTACTCTCTTTCAACATTCATAAGCGTGATCTCAACGTCATATCGTCAGATTGTCGTAGTTGAAGTAAAAGTAAAATACATTTGTATTTCGTGTACCATAAATGTATGAGTGAATTTGACGTGAACATTACGTGGGTAGAGAAGCTTATAGACTGAGGTATATATAAGTAAACATGTTGAGCCGGTTCTGAAGCTAAGAAAGCCGAATTACACCGCATTCTACATTGTCTTTAAACGTCTTAAAACTCTGACGACCTTGGTGTTAAATATTATTTGGGATCTTTTATCTCTACTACTTCATAAAATCCACTTTAAAGAGTCTACGCTATTTATTACAACTTATTTCCATTTTCGAATAACTTAAATTGGGAAAGCCTATCTAAATTCAAGTGTAACTGTATTTCACTGCAGATATGTGATTTTTAAAATTATATCAGTGGCTAGCAATATTTTAGCAAATAACCTGAAACCGCTTGGGGTTTGGTATATTTTTCTCGCGATGATGAAACTTTTGTTGTAAAAACCAATTCCCTCTGTAACAAGTATAACCCCATTAACTTTGAAAAAAATAGTACCATAGGAATAGAAATTCTAATGCAATCTATAAAAATTTGATTACAAGCAGAAAAAAGAATTTCTTTAATTCAGTTACATAAATATTAAGTTTTTATTAGATAGAAATATATTATACCTCATCACCAAATACTTCTTTAATTTTAATTTTTTAATCAAAAAAAGTTTTACTTCACCTAAAATCAACATTGAAAAAGGTGTATTCTTACTTTTAGAATAAGCTCTTTGATTTAATATTTTTCATGTAACACACCCACAAAGAAAAAATAAGCAACAGAATGTATGTCAGTTTACCTGGTTACTCTATTCAAGAATGTATTATGAAACTCCCTTGGAAAACGAACTCCGCATTGTTTCGCTTTTTATTTTGCACTGCTTTAACCGGATAGCAAGGGGAGCACGCCGAATCACCCACTCTGTGGATTTCGTCCCAACACTTTTAAATTCACATCTGTGGATCCTCTCCCATTGCTTTCGCTTTCTTCGACAAAAAATCCTAATAAAGCGGCACGTTTTATTTATAGCCAATTCTATATTCCTAAAGAATAAAGTTTATCAATCGAACAACATTTTATGTAATGAGAGTACCTAAATTTTTGACTTGTGCAAAACACAACAAATTTTTGTCAAACATTTTCCTCTCAAATCTAAATATTTAAATGCTTCACTTTTATTGCATCTTCTTTAGTGAAATAATCCAACAGTCTGAGAATTTAATTCTACGAAATTGTTTCTCGAATAGAATCGAAAAGGAATAAGTTACAGAAACATAAACAACAAATTTCATGGTGCAGGCAATTCGCCTACACAGAAAACTACAAAGTATGCGTCGCTGGTTCTGGGTTTAATAACAACTCATTGTTAATAACAGTCGACAATAGTTTCTTTTGATAATATCGTACTGCGTGGCCGGGCTGCAAGTGTATAATATGCGGCGTGCATTATCGTGAGTTCAATGCAATCTTAAACTGAGCAACTCATTATTTGCGTATCAGTTGTTTACTGATTCTGTTTACGTGAGCCTTCACTGCAATTGTAATTGTTGTATATACAGGGAGTTCCCAGGAACTTGACAGCTATACCTTATATTTTCGAAGAACAAATAATACTATTCCTCGACGCACGGATTGCAATCTGCACGTTCGACTCATTATACTCTTGACCTTTCATATACAAAAATTATAGTTGGGGAAGAAATCAATCATCCTTATGGTGGTTATAAAAATCTAAATATGATTGAATAAAATGGATTAATTATTTTTTGTATCATTGGTTTATTAATTTAAAACGTACTTCACAAAGAAATTTTACTAAAATTTTACAAGAAATGTGGCAAAATAAACACGAGATTAAAACGAATGTTACCTTATCTACCACAAACGTTAAACAGTGATTCATCAAGGGTAAAAATACCCTCTGAGCGAAAAAATAATCAGGTCATAGAACCGAATGCTTTTACAATAAGAGCTATATATGCTATATATATAATATTTATATATGGATACAAGTAAGAGTATTAAAAATGACTACTAACGCGAATGCAGTTTATCGATACAAAAATTTATAACAAGACTATTAATAGTAAGATATGATCTTTTTTTTTTGAGAAACAAAAATACTTAAGAATTAATATAAACTTTCGTGTAAAATGAATCTTTACATAATATTCCGAAACAGAATTTTCAGTTTCGCAAAGTCGTTAACATGATAAACAATATAGATAGAAACACTACAGGCACGTTGTAAACATACTAAATATGTATAAACAGAAAACTGTTGGCAAAAATTATCATTATATACTTTCACAAACTGAGTTGTTCAGAAGCACATAATTTACACGTGTAAGCATAATAGGAATCTGATACCTTTTGATAAAAAGGTTGAATAACACCTGAGTGTGTTCAATTTCTGTAGAAAAGTAAAACAACCCTCGAAAAAACATAAAAAGTGAATAGAAATATTAGTAAGAATGTCTAAAAACTAGCGTTTCTCAATAACTGCAATTTTTATAAGAGAAAGATAAAAAAAATTTTCTACGCTTTTATTTGTTCTTTCATTAGACCTTTTTACCGAAAGAAAATGGACAGATTCCCATGCAAAAAAAAAAAGAATTACAAAATTATCTCAAGTCTGTTGCTTTTCTCCGCAAGACGTAAGCACCTTACAAGTCTGCGCCCTGGTTAACTATAAATAACCGAAACTGTTTACTCGCTGTTGCCTTCAAATGCTTTTGAATGTGTTTTATTTCTGAGTCATAATACATTAACATTATATTAAGCCTTTTTAGGAAAAATTTTACAGTAAAAATATTAATAATTTTTATTATTTTTTAATATTAATATTTTTTACGAAGTGTAAATAATAATTACTGCTGTTTTAAAAATTATTATAAGGCTGAGATATAAAAGATCTACGAGGAAACCTATCGCAATCACATTTCTTGCATATGCTGTGCTTCTTGTAAGACACATCCTGGAAAGAGTTTCTCGCAACTGTGATTCTTAGTCAGATATTTGATGTCATTTCCTTAGACTTAATTCTCGTAAATAAAGTGTACTTTGACTCCGAAAATAATTTTAATAATTTTATCAAGACAATTTTTGTTATATAATATGAAATTTTAGATCAATTCTTTTTTTTTTAACTTTTCGAAACAGTGCCTTGAAGCATTTCATAAAATTATATTTAATATTAAGTATATTTTCTCAAAATATTAGTAATTTCAAATCCAATCCTTCTATATTTATATTTTTATAAACTCCCGAACAACAATTCCAAGATTCACATCTTACACAGTATAACTATAACTATGTCTACGAAAATTTCACACGACCTCCGGCGATATTAAACTCGAAATAAGAAATGAAGTCACTAGAAAAGAATCACAACAATAGAACCTATTATTTCATCTGAATAAACAAGTAATTTTATAACCTGCTAATAAATATTACAGTTTATCTAACTTATTTTCTTTTAACTCTAATTATTATCGATAATAATATTTATTTAAGTATAAATTGTTTCATTTTCGAATAGAAACTGGGACGCATTTACTTAGTTTCTTTTAAATTCAATTACACTGATTGACCCATTTAATTTATAAAATACCTAGTGTCATACTATAAATGTTATTTATTGTCTTTGTAGCTTTTTTTATCGAACGATCAATAGGAATGTTATCGGGTCATACATAATAGCGTCTCCAATTTCTGAAACAGTATTGCCAACCGCTATAAAATGACCATTGAACGCGGAGAAAAGGAATTGAATAATTAAATTGTCTTTATCGATCCAGGTAAAAATTCTATATTTAATCTTAATATTTTCGGATTAACAGAAAATCCTTATCTTCAATGTCAACTAGTTAAACTCTATTCCACCCAAGAAACACGTGGTTTTGCACGTGTTTCATGCTCTTGAGATAAAAAATGCTCTAGAAAAAGGTCTCGACTGAAAAACACTGGCACACTTCAGAATTATTTAATGTGAAACAGATTACAAATGAAAATTTTGCAGTGAAAAGAGACAAGGATTACTCATGTACAATAATTATTTCAAGTATCAGTTACACAAGTCACAAAATTCTTTACCCAACAGAAAGATAGATCAGTTCTATTGAGAGCATCAGAATTCAAACCAAGAACCTAACAAATCTTAAAATGCTTGCAAATCAACATTGTAGAATAATCAAGAGGCATTTAATTTTTTTCAAAATCTTGAGAATTATCTTTTTCTCATAGTCTAGGATCACTGCAAGATGAAGCATTACGTACATTTATATCCGATGATTCGCAGTGACGTAATCCAGCGTTCGTACACCTGTTAGCGATATACGTAATCCTCTCCGCGCTGTCGTATCAAGAATCTTCAGTGATTCTTCGACTATCTCATAAAGAATTTTTTGAAAATCAGAACATATCCAAAATATCACAACTAAATGCTCTAATCACCTGAATCCACACACCTATTCCACTGAACCACTAACACACTAATTACTATTATTTTCTCAAAAATTCTCCAAAAAATGCACAAATTGATATGTATTGCGATAACAAAGTGACAGCACAGCACAAAATGCACAGCGTCTTTTCGCACATCACCTACACACATAGATCACTTCAAATCTACTCCACCTTTTGTAAAAAATCTCTCAAGATGCAGATTTCTCACAAATACACAGTAAAGGATCCAAAGGCACATTTTTTGATTCACAGTCGGAGAACTTTGACAATAATTTTAATGGCAAGTACATACCGTTGATAACAAAATGTAATAAAATTAGAGGAATTAATATGTGGAGATGACATTGTTGAGGTTAGAGATTTGTATCTTTTGGAAAAAGGAGGGGTTCGATTAATAATTGAAGAAGCCGGTTTTTCACAGCGTCTGCGAAGCACGAGGCTCGACAGCGGCGGACCGAGATTCGATATAAATCCGACACGGCGGACGAACGTGTACGCAAAACAGAGCACGAGCAAGCGAGCCTCGCTCGGTGAACAGCCCGCGGCCCCCACGTTGTTTGTCTCGCGAGTGGCCTGTTTACATGTTGACTCTGTGTTTACGCATTTCATCCTCTTCTCCACCCCACCCCCTTCTCACCAACAACCCAAGAGCCGCGTTACCTCTCTCCCTTCGGCCCCTCTTCTTCTCCAGGCTTGACCCTCTCCTCGTCGCTCGCTCAACTCCTCGCTACTGTGATATCGGCCTTCTCGCTACAAGATCATTCTTCGTCACACACATCCTACATATGTGTATGTCGTCAAATTGAAATAAAATTCATGAAAGAGAAACATGAATAAGTTGATATATAAGAAAGAAGAACCAGAAAAAATCTTGGAGACTAAAACAAACTTGACATTGGTGTCAAAGAAAGAGGAATAAGAATACATTTGAAAGATCCATTTAAAATACTTCCAAACAACTAAAGCCGTTGATCAATTTAACCTTGGATTGGAATACAGCTGAATGTTAGTTGTCGTACAAGCAAAAAAAAAACGGGAAAAATCGTCAGAAGCAAAAACCTGATACAGATACATGATCAAAAATGTAAATGATCTTCAATCTATCTTAAAGCATGACCAATTTTCTAAATTTGAAACTTTTTTGTGTATTTTGTTTAACTGTTGACGTTCTAATAGAAGTGAATTGATTTCATATAAATCAATCATCTAATTCATAAGGTCAATTAAATATTGGGATGGTATGTTGATAGCGGCATACAAAAGCCATCGAATTGAAATATTTCAAAATTAATTAATTAATTTGAAAATTTATATGGGATCAAACATTTTTTAAAAAAATTTATTAGCTTTGGATCATCAATTTAAAGAAAAATAATGCTTCATAAAATTTTTAAGTATCTATTTTAGTGTCCATTAAGGGGAGAAAATAAAGCAAGTCTCACTTCTCGATGAAAGAGACAGAAGCAGTAGAAAGACTGCGTCATAGCAAGACTATCTGTCACTGACCTAACGTTATACTAGTCGACCTCAACTCATACGTACGATTAATGAAGGTGAATCCTTAAATTCACAATAACTATAATTATTTATAAGTATTGTGATGTATATACATTTATTATCTATAAAGTTGGTACTTAATCCAATATGATTAAAATATTGAAAACTAACTCAGCAAATGGTCAAAAATGTTTATACAGAACAGTATTTTTGCATTTTGTACAAGAGATTACACCGCAAATGAGAAAAAGATACATAAATGGATGTCATTTCAAAACTATATCGTATGCCATTCATCCTTCGAGATTTGCTTTCACAGAAAAAAAAAAAAAGGACAAAAGAGGGTAACGACAGTTTTAATGAAAACAGCCAATTAGTGACAAGCATTCTGTAAGGTGTGAGTAATCTGTTAATTATTATTATGTTGTAAAACTATTAGCCCAAGAGACATTAAGCTATCTTATGAGTCTGGTTTACTGCAATTTCTTAAGGCTTGCAGTGATTATTATTTCCATAAAGCCATACGTTGTTTAGGTGCACATAGTTATGAATGTAATAATTGTCATCATTTGTACTTCATAATATAGGTCAGTTGAAAATAGAAAAAGCAGACATTCATAGAAGAGAATTTTATCATTATTATTATCATAATTAGTTCAAGAGAATCGAGTATAATCGTGTGAAGAGCTGCTTATCTTCGTTGATCAAACGAGAATTTTTTAAGATAATTCAGTGCTTCTTTTTCAAGATTGATCAAATTTTAATTCCATTCTTAGCATTTAGTTAATTATAACAGCAAAAAACACAAATATTAAAAAAATATGCTTTCTACATCTGCTTAAATATTAGTCGAAACTGTAATATTTAATCCTATTCGAAATGATTAATTCCCCCGCCATTCAGAATTTGGTTGGCAACACATCTTATATGATTAACAATTTCCATTTCGTCTAACAACTGCTCAGTCCATCAATTTCATATATGGTCCGAGCGAATATCACGTTTGTCCATTAGTATCAAGTACAAATCAATGCTCAATAAGTATCCAATCTTGATCCAAGCATCTTCTATATGCATCCCACACAACTCGTTCACACAACGGATCGATAAATGCACATTTATACAATAGGAAGGTAGGTCACACAATTAAGGCTGCTTCAACATTACATTGCTCACACTCAATGCACTAGTCCATCGATATTGGACTTCGTGGTGGTATTTCGATCTTATTAAAATTCAAACATGATAAAATAATGACTCAGAAAACGATATCCAGCACGAAGATGGTTTTCTTGATACTACCGAATAATTACATTCTCATCAGAGAAGATATTAGATTTGTGTAAAATTTGACCCCCCCAGTTTTTGTCAAATGTCGACGTTTTGGGACCCCCTGAACCCGAAAAACATGTTTTTACGAATGTGTCTGTCTGTCTGTAGATTTTTAGTTTATGAGCACGATAATTTCGAAAGAATTGACCGATTGGATTGTTCTTTGGTATACTCTTTTAGTGTCCTAAAATGAAGGTCAAGTTCGTTGGCCAGCCATTTTGGATAAAAATTCAAAAAGTTGGAGAATTTTGAAAAATTTTGAAACCACTTTTTTTTTTAATTTAAAAATTCTAATGACGTATGTTTGTAGTAATCAAAAAGTCGAACAATTTTTCTTAATGACTTTTTTGGATAAAAAAAAATTAAAAGACTTATAACATTTTGAAAATCATAAAAATGAAAGAAAACTTAAATTAGAAGCCAAACAACGCACGATATGAAAAAAAGTCTAAAGATGAAAAATGTTTCTTTTTGAACGCCCTATAAGATCGGCATAACAACTTTTTGAATTTCCGTAAAAAATCGAAAATTCAAATTTTGAGCAAAATAACGCGAGATGCAGAGAAAATGATAAGAAACATAATTATTGGCCTTAAAAAGATCTACAAGTTCTCCTTTGGCCATTTTTCAATAGGATGAGTAGTTTTCGTTTTAATCATGAAAAATATTGTTAAACAGAGCCGAGCGCGAAGCGCGAGGTTTAAATGAAATATCGAGCGCGAAGCGCGAGTGCCCTGATGAGAATGTGCTCCTTAAGGTCGATAGAGCCTTAAGTAAATTAGTTAACTTTTGCATTCAAAGCTGTAATTTAATTTAATTTAAATTTAATTTAATTAAATTTTAAAAAATATATAAAAATATAAATTACAAATATAAAAAAATAAATCAAAATATAAAAATATAAATTATATATAAAAAATATATACTTTAATTAAATTTAAAAAAAAAAATATAGGTTCAAGCGTCCTGTAAAGCGCAAGCTTCACGAAGAGCACAAGCGCGCGAAGCGCGCAACACGAAGCGCGAAGCGCGCGATGAGAATGTGCCCGTGAAGCGGGCAGATTTTTTTAATCTATACTCCAATAGGTATATTTGAAAGTTTTATGACGCTTTACTTTTCCTTTTATTACTTTTATTTAGAATATTTCTTCCCCATAAATATTTTGGACCACTCTTCAGTATAGTGGTTTATCGATCAATTAATCTTATCGGTGGAACGTGAGTTTGCAACGAATTTCGCCTTTAATCGCTTATAGTATCAGCCGAGCATACTTTTCGTAACGGCAGACTCGACGGCGTCTGCTTCGCTAATTACGAGTTAATTGCATTAGGTTCGAGTGTTCTTTCCATCAGTTCATTTACGTGCGCATAATACACTCTGCCTTTCAGTCCGTGACATTGTACTTTATCGTGCAAATTGGCGACATAAACACCGGTACACGTGTTGCAAGACTTCAAGTGACGTGTCTTACGATGAAGTATGACCTTGACAAACAGGTTGCATTTTTCAAATCAGATCTTATTCATATGCAAGAGTCTATTCGTTGCAATAAGAGAATCTCGCTTCGCAACTCATTCACTGACGAGCTCGATGAGCAGAAATCTAATGTGCAAATCAAGTTGTCAGCACATTGATTACGATTTATACTTGTGTCTTATTTTTACGCCTACTTGAATGTTTCTAGGCATGTGTGGTAAGTACTTGACTTTAGGCTTCAAGTTTCTTTTGTAATGTAATTCTTTCTTGTTCCTATTCATGCTTCGAAAAGTTACGCTTTGAAGATATTCATATTGTTATTAATTCTGCAGTAGTATGAAAAAAGGAATATTGTTCGGTAAACATAATTTTGCATTTTATGGCAACTGATTATGAAATACAGAACAGTCTATATGAGAGTTTCCAGTCCCGAATAGGATTACAAGTGAGTATCAGACCGTTAAAGTGTGAGCTAATTTTCATAAAACGCTCTTTATGGGGTTGTCCTTCCTAAACGTAAACGAGCAAAATGGAAGATCCAAATCGGTCTTAGTATGGACATCGTGGACGATTCCGAGGTTAAATCGTCGCGTAACGCCTCGGTATATGGTTTGCTCGGATTTCGTTTCAGAATTGGCGAGCGAGTGAGCATGCGAGCGAGTGAGAGTCCGGAGATAAGGTAATCCGGATCTGAGAATTCACCTAAACCTCGATGCGGATACCGAGGGTTTAATGCAAACTTAGCTGCTGAACACCTCCCCACCCACCGGAAAACAATAAACAGGCTGTACTAGCTATACCCGATTAAGCACGGCGCACTGGTCTTCGAAGCGAAATCCACCCCTTCGACGTCGAGCGAATCGCGGAAAGTACCCGCTACTTATCGAACCGAACTCAGAGGGTGAGTACGAAACGAGGTTTTATCGGGAAGTACGATTTGAAGAAGGTATTGCCATTATTAAGAACTTCATTTAGCTGTTCCACCTTTTTCCCCATTTTTTTCAACCCCCTTGACACACTCCTACCATCTCTCGCCAAGTCAACTCGAACTGTTTGATTGTATTTATTTAACGCTAACTCTGAACGAAGTTGGAGTCGTTCGTAACGGGCATTGAATTGAAAATCACCCCTCAATTGCTGCTACGGGAATGTTGTGACCGAGCGAAAACTCTTAGGAATTGATAAGTGTGTCTGACTAAGTAGAGAATGTTTCTACTGGTCCGTTTCTTTCTGACATTTCAATTAGTATAATTTCAGCTTTTGTTAATATTATAATAAAAGAGCAATTTTGCATAGAAATAAACAAATAATAATGAGCTACAATATAATTGACCTGTCTGGCCATGTAAGGAATTTTCCACTTGGTATTTTTTAAAACTATATTCATCAAAAGTTGTCCGAATGCACGTTGGGACAAAATGCAATATAAAATCCGAATCATGATGGTGTTCCCAGTAAACGTGTGATTTCAAACTGTTTTTTATTCTCTTCAAAAAGTTTTGTTTTTGGCCTCTCAAGTCACAAACTTGGAGCTTTTCAGTACCGGTGAAGAGTAAAAAAAAATTTGAAATATCCAACTTTATAGATCTCACCACGATCGCGCGAGTTAAACAGGCGGGCTATAGAAAGGAGTTTTGTTCGGACCCCTGTGAATGGATTGATTGACGCCTAACCCTCACAATCGTGTCCTAAGTTCGAACTTTCTCCATTACAGCCAATATGCAACGTTACCGACATTCCGCTCACGGCGCAGTAATGTAAAGGAACGAGTTAAATCGCTCGACCTTTATTGCTGTCTTAAAGCAGTCGAGCGGGGTCGGCATCGGATCGCTTTTTGGTGTATTTCGCCGAGAGACAAAAACATTAACATAAATCAGGAAGAACCGTAGCTAGGGCGAGAAAGCGGGAATAAGTCGTGGGGGTGGGTTTCGCCGAGCTGGGACTAGAAGTCGAATGTTTATTCGATTCACTTTTCCCCACCAATTCGAATCTCCCCCTCCCCCCACTGTTATCCCCCAGGCACGAGTCTCGGTTCCTCAGTTCTTGTAATTAGTACCATGAAAACTTGCGAAAACTCGTAGTCGCTTCTTCGTCGAGCCACTAGCGGAACGTGTATTTTTAGCGTGTAAGGTAAACATGAGGGGCCTGTCGCTTCTGCGATACCACTTTAGATCAAAAGACAAACGAATTATTCTCATCTTCCATCTTGAATCTTTTGTATCTTTTAAATTGCATTTACTCTAAATAAAACTTTTAAAAATAGCAAATGATATTTACTTCGCCTAATAAAAAAATTACAAAGTTAAAATAAAGTAAGTATAGGGAATATATTATTTTGGGATATTCGTTTTGAAGAAAACTAGGTATATGTATGGGTCGAAAAGGTGTTTGTGAGAGATCTTCGATTGGAAAGAGTAAGCGAAAGCTAAAGGGGTGGTAGGTGCCACTTACTACCCCTAACTCCTGCGTGTTGCACGAGTGCCAACCCTCGACCTCAACTCTTTCGCTTTTAGCGGGAATTCGATGAATTGCTGGCCACTACGGGCAATAAATAATGCATTTTGTGTTTGCCCCCAGTAAAAGGGTCTACCCTTAACCGACTCATACCTCGCGGACCACCCCTAAATTTTAAAGCGATTTCAACCTACAAGTTTCAAAGTGTTCAATGCGGAACAATCGACTGCCGCCTGCTGGAAAAGTCAATGTCCTAAGTTTAATATATAGATAGATAGAATCCACATCAAAAAGGCAATTTTATTAGTTCAGATAAATTTTCGTATTCCTCAAATCGAACAATTGGAAATAAATAACAATGGAATCTTTTCAATTTTTTAGAAGTGTAGAAACAATAACGTCTGGAGGAAAATACCTTGAAGTAAAGAAATATTTGTCTGAATTTTACTGAAAATAATATCAAAATCTGCAAAAAGAAGGTCTTTTCAATTTCTAAATCAATGTAATAGTAAGCAATGATATAAAATATAAAAGAAGTCGTTCAAGCGCGGCTTTTGCACAAGACAGCCTATACAAAAGATATAATCAAATGTACCGTTGGCTTTCTCGACTTAAAATAGAGAAACGGAAATAGAGCCAAGGAATGGAGAAAAGTGGAGAAGAAACCTCTGGTATAATGGCATTATAAAATTATGGAGCACATTGTCTGCAATTTATCAGACAGATCAGCGCAACCAATTATGATCGGTTATGCACGTATTTTGTTCATTTCTACGACCGCCTAAAAGGATCAATTTATTTCTAGAAGCCGTCTTACAACCCTTTTTCTTACGTCTCGGACATCTTTTCTATAACTCTTCCTCCTAGTCATTCAATATAGTTACTTCCAGTAACAATGCAGTAATATTTATGTTCTGATAATTTTGCAAAACTGCCTGAACTCGTTTAATTCGCCAGTATCATTCATCGGAAAAGCTTGATCAAATAGATATTCTGTTAAAAAATATATAAAATAAAATGAAAATACCTGTAATTCGCCACGTGTTTGAAAATCGAAGGATGGCATCCAACGGGAAATTCGAGTCATTCTGCACTTGTAGAAAAAATGAAACCTTACCTGAAAATATAAATAAGAACTGAATTAAAACAATGATGTTAATGAAAGTAAAAGTAGTGCAATAGGTCACAGTTGTTTATAAATTTCGTCTTTGAAGGGAAGAACATTAACACGTCTTAGGCGTAACATGCTTATATACTACCCTCAAATGTGCCATCAATCATTGCTAATCAATAAATTGCGGATTAATTGATAAGGTGTGAGGGCACTTGGTGCTTTCTAGTATGCTGAACGAAGATAAAAAGAAGGAAAGAAAACTTTCTTATTAACACAATCAATCAAGCCGTCTTCGAATTTAAAGCATTTTTCTCGATTTTCCAGGTTCTCGAGCAGCCAGGTTTGAAAGACTCGCGGAAAGGGCG
Organism: Synergus gifuensis; assembly: GCA_904066015.1. Classification (NCBI taxonomy): domain Eukaryota; kingdom Metazoa; phylum Arthropoda; class Insecta; order Hymenoptera; family Cynipidae; genus Synergus; species Synergus gifuensis. Next base: position 53,554 of record CAJFCO010000113.1, on the reverse strand, counting down.
ATGGGGAGAGAAAGACGGGGCAAGTTTTGGCAATCGATATGAAATTAAGGCGCGATGTTTGCTTTCAAGGGAGCTAATTATATCGTGCTATACTACTTACCTATAGCTATTCCTTTATCAGAAAACTCACAAATACACTTTCCCTAAATTATTTGCCCACTTTACGATTCTAATAAATTAAGCTACCATGACTAAGGGTTTTAACAGCGAAAAATTTTTTCAGAGACGAAAAAATGATACATTTTATGATTAATTTATTTCATCTAAATTAGACGCTGCCAGAATATTATGGTTTTTAAATGAATTAAAGAAAGTAAATTTGGTTTGAAAAATGCATATAGTTGTTTATGGGTTGATAATGGCAAACAATTTGTTCTGTTTCACGACTTGGTAGTTAAAGAGCTCAGCAGGGAACATCCCTCTTGACTTTTATGTGCGTTTTATGAAAGGGAGCGTAACGCTGTGAAAACTGCCCAATAAACTTAATTTAAGTATCCCACGCGATATAACGATATACTAATCATATTCTAACTCTCGCCTTTATGGACTCGAAGCTTCATTTAGGAATGGCTTCTAAGGAAGAAATGTCCCCATATTTTTTAAGTATAGACATTCTGGTGTGCAACCAAACCAGTTAAGAATTTTATGATATCTACCAATTTTGTTAAAGTTAACCATGCACTGATCACTTATTTAAAACAAATAGGGTTAAACTTTGTCTTAAAACAAGATATAAAAAACGCAATATTTAATTTTTGAATGAAAAGTTGCAATAATGTAATTTCCTTTACAATGCTAATGAATTAAATTAATAATAAATTAATAATCAAGAACCAAAGCAAAGACATTTGGAACAGATACGCGGTAGGATATTTCGTCCCGTGAAAATGTCTTATTGTTTTGAGGGGTTACTCGACACATCTTCTAGACATTCTGCTTTAATAATTAAAACACCTGGGTCCAGCATTTCTACGAGGAGAGGAAGACTGCTGCCACAGAAGGGGACAGTGGTCCTCAACCAGTTAAACTTTATCAAAAAGTGTTCAGTACGCGAATAAAGGGAACAAAAAGAAAAAGAAACCACTGGTGGTTGAGGAGTATAAAGATTGTCTTCATCGAAGCTAAGCCGGAAGCGTGATCCGCAATCGGGAACTCTCGATGAATGAGAGAAAAGACGGAGTGGTAAAAATGGCCTCGTGACGTTGCGAATCGCCTCGTCTCACTCCGTTCTCGCACCCCTTCTTCCTTTCATCAAGAGAATTGTAAGGGACCGGCGTGTGGGGTACAAAAAAACTGCCAACCACGAACAGAATGAAGGCGTGTCGCTGAGGTTGCATTGTCCTAACGAAACGCCAACTAATCTACAGGAATAAAGTCAACAGTTGTGTCCGGGTCGGGCGACAATACCGTCAGCTTTCCTTCAAATCCGAGGCGAGGAGCTTAAAAACAAAACCGAGAGGGAGTTGAGGAACTCTCACTGTCTCAGACTTCGAGTGGCAGATAATTTGACGCGGGAGAAATTCACGTGAGCTCATGGTGAATTCATTTTCTTCTTAAGAAAGCATATTGTACAATTTAGATACATATATAAGTATGATGATGTTATATGAAATATCTCGAATATATCACCTTCAATCGTGTTCCAGCAAAAATCAAACTATTTTCTATAACAGTAATGAAGCTTGCAACAAGACTTTAGTTGAGATCGTTATCTATTCATTTCATATGAAAGGTCCCTCATGGTATCGAGCACGGATCGAAACATGGATGGGGGAACACTTTAAATGCGGTCCAGTAACATTTAGCTTTGCACAATCGTAGTCGGCAAAGTCATCCGGGAAAATAATTACAATCAGCCGACTAGCACGCATGCTCCAACTCTCCCTGCATTCCCGAATCCACTTGATGCATTCTCGGTTCGCCGATTTCACACAAAATCCTAGCCATCGTTATTATACTTGGTTCTGTTATTATTACTTTAACGATGACGTTGTCACGTCAAAGGTTGAAACGATTCTTGTTGGATCGACTCGATCAGTAAAAGATTCTATCACACACACAGTAATAATCGGACCTATGTTTTAATGAACGCGAGAATTTAATACATAAGACTAAATGAGTGTTATGTTTGAGAAAATTCTTTTCATCTGTTATATCCCAATTCTCTTGAAATAAATTCATTACTTTTCAGAATGGATAATGTAGTTTTTCAAACTCTTTATGAAATATCTAGAAGATTAATTGGTAATGTATTTATAGAAGGTTCATTATTAGAAAAGCGAATAAACCAATAAATTAGGGAGAAAAGATAAAAAGTAAATTTATATTCCTGTAAAATAAAACCTGCCAAAGTAGAGTGTGTAGGAAATCAGTGGATGAGAATGCAGTTCAGGAAATGAAACGGACGAAGGTGAACGAAAGGGAGATATCCAGTGTTCTGTCGTGCTCGGAGGAACTAAACTCTATAAATAGGAAAGGCGAATAGAGAAGAGTTACTAGCAAAAAAAAAAAAAAAAAAAGGAGACAGTACAAAGATCAGCCAAAGAATGTTAACCGAAAGTACCGTCACTATTATTTCAAAATTTTTAACCCTTTCTTTATCTTTCTTGTTTACGATACATACTTTTCTCAATATAAAAACTAAACAATAACAAAAGAAAACAAATTTTCATTGAAAAAGTACTGATATTTCAGTGAAATTTTAGTAATAAGTAGCAGAAAATCTTGATGAAACTTTAGTCAAAATAAAATAAAATGGTAAATACTACCTACAGTGAAAATTGTCCAGACAGCGAGAATAACATACAACATGGGAACAAATTGCAACTATTTGAAATATTCTTTGCTTTTTGTGTTCATGTTTGTCATCATGCTAGAATAAAGTGCATGCGGATGCGCGAGTCGCACCTGGCGTATCTGCAAGCTTAGTTCTATTCTAGAATCATAACTATTAATACAAGTGTCTGCAAGTCGAGCCAGAACTTGGTTCTTGGCTGAGGCTGGTCACCTCAACCTCATCAATGGCACATTCAAGCTTACGCGGCACGGATTTATCAACGAGAGCACGCTACTATCCAGACCGGCCGGTATAGCGGCCGATATAAATTCGGATAAATCTTCACAATTTAACAACTGTATTTGTCGGCACTTTGTCAAAACATTTCTCACTCTTCTTAGTCAGAATTTTAGTTAACTATGCGAAAAAATAAAACTACCAACACTTTTTACATTTATATGCATAACAAATAAAACATGCAAATGATGCGCATAAAAAGATAAGTCCATGTATCTCCAACAACAAAATTGTCAGACTTAACCCCTTCGATGGCACAAATGATTTGACTAAAAGTACCCAAATTGTACAGTTTTATCTTCATCTAAATCTATTACGAAAAAGGGAAATCAAACAAGATGCGTCAAATTGCGCCAATGTCACGCTGGGTAAATTTCTATTTTACGCAGTATTATGCTAATGTCAACGAAAGGGTTAATAAAAAATACCTGTTACAAATTTATGTTTATATACAAGCAAATTGTACATATAAATTATGTCAAAATATCTAAGTAAATAAAATTCAGTGATGAAGTGATGAAGGCACTTGCCTTCATTAAATTAACTATTATTGAAGATTAAATATTTACCCTCCAGTCGAATTTTTTTTTAATTCAAGTATTTGACAATATAATCTCTTTTTCTGGGACTTTTGATTTATTTGAATCAGGAAAATCAAGAGTTGATTGTTTCGTGGTTACTAATAGATTCGCGAATCAAATTCATCACACTTCTTTTATTATTAAGGCCGACCAATTTCTCATTCAATCAGATTTAAAGAGTGTTGAAGTACTTTAAAATGATGTGAATCATTTCTAAATTTCTGGAAATTAAGGAGCAAAATGGGACATAGGACGTTACAGGAGTCTAAAATATTTCAGATAAAAAAGAAACAGATTCAAGTAGACCTACGTCGAGCACACTAGCGCGATAAATCCATCGAGTCGTTCGGTATGTAAATCGCTTATCGCTTGGAGTGGACCACTCGGAATAATTAGATAGATAGGTAGATAAGTATAGGTACATAGGAATGGCATCATGCTTGGTGACATGTATGTGTCTAATGACAAGGAGGACGAGAGCGAGGCAACCTCGCAGAATTAGGCTCTTCCGTTGTTTCTATTACAAAATAGACGACGTGATATTGCGAAGCAGCCTAACAACGCATCTTTTTTCAGCGTTGACGCTCGTTTCCAGTCACAATATTTAAGAAATTGCTGCATCCGACATGACTTGTAGAACTCTCAGTACCACAGGAGTTTGGTTGTAAGAATAAAAGGTTTGGATATCACAGTCAAAAGAAATGGTTAAATATGACTCATCCAAAGATTTTGATATGATATCCACAGTTTTGATATATGATCCAAATACACAGCACCATTGGCTTTAGAGGAAGCATCTATACATCAATTATAAGAAACCTATTCTGATAGATCCAGTGCCAAAAATATATTTATTTAATAATAAAATATTAAATATCCAAAATACTTTCGTGACGATAGCAAACTCTATTCTCTATCATCAACGACGGAGAATAAGAAACTTCATGTTAATACATGAGAATGACAACGGAATAAAGACCATCAGTGTTTTTAAAAATTCTAAAAAAATTATTAACTCATGAGACCAGTTTTCCATAAATTCTCATAATTTAAAAATATTTTTTTTTTCGGGTGAAAGGAGAAATATTTTTCACATATTTTTAAAATAGATCGATAAATAGAGTCCTAAATTACTTATAACCGTTCAAAACGAAATTTAGAAAAATTGATAATCCAGTTATCATTCTGATGTCATTACTTGATACCTCCTCGACTGTGATACAATAATTAGACGAGATATCTTTTAATTAAATAAAATAATTAGTAAAATATGGAGGCAACACGTAACTTTTCAGCCTCGTTGTCATGGGCTTAATTCCCAATGTGGAAAAGCGAAATAGCTCTACTTATCAATGTAATCTTGTACCCTTGATACAATCAATATTCATATGTAGCGTGAAATAAAGAAAGGTGCTTGACGACCAAAAAATCGATTTTCTGCTTTTTTTCGATCAACATATTGAGAAAATTTTTCTTCATTCCACGTCACATATGGATAAACAAAACTATAAAATTTTCGTTTACTTATGAATCCATAAGAATATATTATAATATATTATTTGATCATTTAGTGATTTTGAGAATATTATTGTAATGTTAACAAATCAAACTCGAGTTTGATTTGTTAACATTATAATAAGATTCTCAAAATCACTGAATGATCAAATAATAAAGATAATGTTAAATTTACATGTGCTAAAAAATATTTTAAGACACGCGCAGAATATCCAGCTTATACCGGTATTTCTAGACTGTGTTTTTGAGAATTAAAGTCTGTTTGCGAAATATTTCAGATTTGTACACAGTAAACAAAATTCGTAGTTACATAACTTTCTAAAATACTGTCTTAAATTCTGTCTTTAAGATCTTATCACATTATAAGTATCAAACAAATGATTCAGTCAAAATTAAAAGGAAACTTTTAAATAATGGAAAGTATAGTGGATTGGTCAATTTCGTTAAATGGGATCAGTGTGCAGATGCGATGTGTGGAAGTAAATGCAACTCCGATTTCCACAAGTTGTGGGAAAAATGAGAATCAATAAAGCCATCGGCGAGATAAGTGACAGCATCTCCCCTGGTGACCACGTGGTTCCTATTTGCTAGTGTTCCGCATTCGAACGTTAATCGACGATGACACGAATAGCACAACATGCAGCTTGATAGTTGATACGAAGGGGACAGTTATGAGAAACGAGGAGTGAATATGATAGCGAAAGCTATGTTGCATCAGGCTGTGTTGTAACGTAAACGTAACCAATGCCATCCTTCAGCCCCTGTATTTGCTACTAGAGCCGGACCGCGATGCGCTGGTCACGTGACCGACAGGAAGCTACCAATCGTCTTTTGCGATCGTGCACCAGGGACGGTATTAAGTAGGCTATATATCGTAAAACACACATGCTCAGCATGTTCAGTCCAATACGCTATACAGATAAGTATTTTATCATAAATGCCCGCGATTCGTCCCACGCGTAAATCTGTTTCGTAAATCGCTCGAGCGCAGTTATGTCACTTCTCCCCCTGACCCACACTTCCACTCTATCTTGGTCCCTTCATCATTTTCGCACTATAATATCACGCCTGTGTAAACGACTTGTTTCCACGAAATCTTAAAGCTAGAGCACGTACTAAACTCATGCGAAAGCTACTTTGAATGAGATGTAGAGACATTGACTAAGTTCAAGATTTGTCATTCAAAATTCTTATTAAAATTCACGTCAGCGTTAAAAGTTCTGAATTTTCAAAAAAAAAAAAATCTCGCTGATTTTTTAATTATTATTTTTTTATTCGTAAACATATTTGCCAATTTTTTATGCTGTAAATTAGTATTTCTAAAATATGAGTTAAGGGATCAGATCGATAAATGGACTCTGAATAAATGTTTTCGATGTTAACATCAGATAACATAACATATCAACACAATCTGCCAGCTTATCTTACGAATGGCCTGACTGAAATTTGCTGATAGTATTCCTAAAAAGTAATTTTAAAAAATATATTAACTTTATAAAACTTCCTTCAGTTTTTAAATAAGTATGATATTTAGTATAATATTGTTTCAAAATGGGGAAAACAGAGGTTTTACGGGACTTATTAATATTACTGTACTGAAGTTCAATATGGTCATAAAATTCATTAATACAAGAAGAAAAATTCGTACTTAAACATGAAATATTATGAATCTCCATTCCAAGTATCAGAAATCGAAATTCATTCTGGGTGGAATGAGCGATTTTTTCTTATGTTTTCAGATTCACATATTCTTTAATTGTTTGGCAATTGGAAAAGATTCTTTAAATCTTTTGAATAAAAAAATTTAATATTAATTTTACTTGGTCGAAAACCACTATATTTATTTTTGATATTTAAACCCTGATTTCCCCACTTTGAAACAATATTATACTAAATATTAAATCAGTTTTATAATTTTCTCAAATAAAAAGTCTCTCAGTGTATATTGAAAATATATCCAGAATCTCCATTATCCATTATCCTTTACAATATTCAATTAAAAATTCATCTGTCTGACGGGGTCACCAGTCGTGACCTATTGATCCAAGTTCTCACATCTTCGACATTTATAATTATCAAAAAACTTCACGAGACAATTTGTATTCTATTTGTCATTCTCACTGACAATTCACTTCACACCTGACTATTATTGATGTTTAAGCATTTAACATAATTGATTCATACATTTCGCAAATTAGAAACAGGTATGTTATTAAAGATTTTTTGTTATACGATTTTAGCTCGTCAGCTCGGTTTTATCTTGAATTCCTTTCTCAACTTGAATCATTTTAAGTGCGCAATTCAGAATGAAAAGAAGTAAAATCTATTTAATCAGGTTTTAAATTATTTATGTCAACCGCGGACTTACTCTTACTGCGCGCTCGATACGCGATCATGAAATCAAGAAAAATGAGTTGAGCAAATATACACCCGCCAGTACAATAAACACGAGAAACATTTTATCTCCAACGAAACATCATTCTGCAAATAGCAATGGATTCAGATAGCAAAGCGTAAAAATAAAGCACTCTTCTTTCCATGCAGAATAGAGAAATTCATATCATGGTAATTTCTTTTGTTCTTTATTATATTTGTCTCTTCTTTTGCAATTTCGTCAAAAATTTGAAATTTAATTCTTATTTCATAAATAATAATGTTGCGAACTTAATGAATTCAAAAGTTATTAAAACTTTAATTATTATTTATATGAAAATAGTGATAATTTGATAAATAAAAAATGTTCACAAACCCTGTTTCAGTCTACAGATGCTTCACAAATTAGGAATTTTTATGCCGCCCTCGCGCCAACCGATAAAAAAACACATTTCTGACTCGTATGGAATGCAAGTTCTTCGATCAAAGAATTCTTGAATTTTCGTCTTATCGACAATAAAGCAAGTCACTTGAATACCGATTTTTGAAACTGACGGGTATAAACCCGGTCGATTTAAGAAGTACGAAACCCTAATTGGAGGAATTCTCGTAATTTACTAAAAAAAAAATAATAATAATAATTGTATAACTCCAACTTCGCGAATTTAATTGATTCACGTTTTTCCAATATTTTGAATTAATCCGTCGAGAACTGGGCGTTTGACTTATTCAATAAAAACAGCATTACGCTCAAGTCGCCAAGAATGACGTGGACAATGACCGGAATATATTAGGCAAAAGATATGACGTCTTTTAGCGAATCAAAGTTGAATAAAAATTGAACCGGAATTTTAGCGACGAAAAAAAAAATACGATCAGGAGCTCTCCCGTGTTCCCCAGTGAACAACTGTTAACAGTAAACTGATAAGAGTCTCGAGGTGTCGAGCAATTTAATGTATATCACGATTGATAACTTATGAGATGATTATGTTTCCTTTTATTAGATCTTGTCTTAACATACGTTTCGAGTAAGACTGTTATCAGTTGCGCCGAGTCTACATCAATTTTTAAGACTGTCGTTTACTTCCAATAAAGGAAAAAACCGCAAACAATTATTTAATGAGAGAAATGTGTACAAATAGTACTTCTCGCTGTGGGACAGCGTGTACATATATACAACATGAACAAACGTGTTGATTCTCCTTTGTGTTTCACGTCCTTCACGGACGAGGTTTCGATGCACTTCTCGTTGTGTACAAATGAACGTTGTAATTGATTCATGGTGGTACCGCGAATTCAAACACGGCGGCTACATTTTGACATGCCGTTGATTCCATCATTTCGTATCTCTACTATTATGCTGTTCCACTAAGAGCAGGTACACAACAAACATAGAAATGCTTCCCTACTTTTAAATCTTACACATAAATATTCTTTAAATTATTGTTGCAACAATTATTAATATTTACTAAACGCGTTATTTTATATGGATCAGATAAAATACAAATATGTTATATCAAAGAAATCTTTACGTGTAGAAATCTTTTTGTGACCCAAGTCGGACCCAAAATAGGGCATATTATAAACACTCATGAAACAAGCAGCCCGACTTGGGTCAGGTCAGTGAATTTCTGTACGGATAAAAGTATTTCGGCATCAACCCTCCCGTTAAACTGAAATTCACTCAATCCAGTCATTCTAAAAGTAATTTTGAGAAGTGAATACTCAAAATAATCAGATATGAGAGGATCTACGGCTGAAATTTAAAAATAGGTGAACTTCATCTTTGAAATTGTAGGTCGTGTTCACCCTGATAGTGAACTGATCCGAACGTGTAACTCATCGTGCCAAGCGTAGAATAAGCCCGCATGTCGAATAGCAATCACGATGATAATATAATGTAACGCGTCCCCGAGATCGCAAATGAATGGACGCATTCCCGTGTCGTACGTTCGAGTGCAAGCATATTTGACACGGAGTCATAGATCGGCAAATCATCGAATCCGCAGCATCCGACAACGTAACAAATCAACACTCGGACGTTCAGCATGTTGGCGTCAATGTCTGTTTTATTGACAATTACGGATCGCTCGGTGACGCATAGTCGAGTGTACTACCAAATATCGCAGATGGCATCAGAAAATTATGAATTTTACACATGGGAACACATTTGCGTCCCATTGGGGTTGAAACACTCCGAAATTTCTATAAAAAATCAATTAGGTCAGAATAATAAAATATCAGGTAAGTAAAAGGAAGAATAGTTAAAAAAAAAAACAATGGCTTATCTGGAAAAATAGTTTAACGCATCAAGGGAAAATCTTTCCGAAATAGGAGCTGTAGAGGAATAGTCGATAATGCTACAATATAACGAGCAACATGCATTTTTTTTCACATTCACTTATTGTGTGCGTGGTGGAGTGTAAACGATTCCATTGAAAATTGATACCCATAGAGGGTGAAGTGGCATGAAGTGCCTTCGAAGTATCGGTGAGAGGTGGGTGGTGGGTTCTAATCGAAGTGGAGGCAAAGCATTCGCGATACACAGCCTAACAATGGAAGCAATATCTGAATATAGATCGTTACATGCACATTCGACCCCCGGAAGCGAGTTTGTTTGTATGTATATCAATACGTGAAACTCTAGAGAAGCGTGTGTCGCATGTTTGTTGCTCGACCTGGCAACGATGACAGATATTGTTTCTTGTGGAGGCGGTACGCACCTAGACGACGCCATGTAAAAAGAACTAAGGGCAAGAGCGACATTTTCTCAGTCTGATTTTGTTAAAGGTGAAACATTAAGCCTTAAAAAGTATTTTTGTATTCGAACTCAAATATTGAATATTCTCGTTATAGACATTTCAATCATATCTCATGACACGATGACAAGTGCGATGCATCTGGCAATAAATAAAATATTCTATATTTTGATATGCTCTCTGGAAAAGTAAATATATATACATATGCAAGTCATTAAATTTGCATAAGAATGATGCTTTAAAGCTGTTTCGGAAGCAGAAACCTGTACACCGAGATGGATATTCGATAAACCTATTTTTGTAAATAAGTACGACAATCTCAATACATCTCTTATTTCAAATGATAATATTAATCTCGTGTTAAACCGGAGGCTTTCAGAAAATTACCAATTGGGACTTAATTGTTGAAGATGAAAAATTTGGAGCTTTATGTCCCAAATATCAAATTCATCTTCAAATGTCAAAATCTAAGTTGCTAATTTTTTGAAGGTTCCGCTTTAACACGTCGTTGCCCAACTGATATCTAATAGTGTGTATATCAAATTTCTCGGGTAACAATGAAATGTGGAACATCCCTATATGAAACAGATTCAGTACCTCTCTCGTAAAGGTGGAAACGCTGGTTGCTTTTATTAGAAACTGCCATACGGGCGTGTAGTTTCATTACGACCCTATCAACGGCACAAAGTCATTGAGAATCCGAGGGGTCGTAGTGCCTAAACTTTGCCAAGAACCACCGTCGAATATGCTATATATACCTAAAGCTCGCAGGTTCGCTGCCATAGCCGAAGGTGCAGCGCCCGTTTACAACGGAGTCGTCAAGTTTCACTATGTATATGTGGGATGGAGGTGGGTAAAGTTGGTAGCAGAAGGACATGAATAAGCCAACGGCAAAGGTGTGGTTCCCAGGCGTCTGCGAGAGAAAATCGCTCACCGAGAAGGAAGACGGGGAACAGAGGTAGGAACGAACCAAGACGTGATTAATATAAAAGTGGGTGGAGCCTGACCTGGCCGGAAGTGGCCGAGAGGGATGCTGTGCCGCGCCAAGCAAGCGCGAAAACGGGAATGCTCGTGTGTGCATGAGCTTGCCTGGATTTCGGTGTGTGCCAGAGACTGCCAGAGATAGGTTTTCTTGTGTGCATCCTCGCTGCAAGCGCTGGAGGAGGTGAAAAGATGGGCGCAACCTTGATGGCGGGGACCTAACAAAATATATATATATATCCAGCATGATTGACTCTAAAATGAGTAAAAAAAAAAGCATTTATGCACCATATATCATCAACTCATAAAAAATCAGCAGGTGAGGTTGCATCAACAATATTAGAATTTCCTCTAGATCTGATACCCCATCGCGTTTATCCTGATTCTGGCAGAATTGAATGATCAATTGCCACCGTTCTCTATAATCTTACAGACTGAATTTAATTATCTAGACGCCTGAACTAAAACTGGTCATCATTTAAAAAAATTGTAGAATGATTTTGCGAGTCTCGACGCTGATGTTAAATTTGAAGAAGCTAGCACATTGTACATACAGCAGCTTGCTGGTAAGAAAGAGGGGTAAGTAAGGTAAGTCGATCGGCGAATATGGGATCGAAGGGTACAGAGGGTCCTCAGGGGTTTTTGGCGGGGTGGAAGGAAGGGTTGATGCGGGGGTGGCAACCCCACCCACATCTTTAACGCCCCCAAGAAGGATAGGACCGCCTACGTCTCTCCGTTGTTCCACCTACCAACCCACCTTAGTACTCCCGCAGTCTCTTGCCACCCCCTAACTTTCCTCTATCAACTATATCTGCTCGGTAAAAAATCACCCCTATTCCCAGGTACCATGGAACTATTCTCGATTGAAGTGTAAACGTCACCCAACCCCTTTTCTCTTTTGCGACGGACAACTTTCAGGATAAACGATGCAACGAAATTCCAAAGCTAGCAACATGTCTCATGGATTAGGGAAAAAAAGATTATTGCTAACAAGTTCAGGAGAACTAATACTAAAAGAGGAAATAATAAATTTTTTACTGGATTGAGGTGGTTACGAAGGCATTTTTGATGTTAATGTATGTATCAAACTGAAGTTGATTGTACCAATGAAGATAATGAATGAAATCATGAATATTAGATTGGTCATTGGTACTATTTATGTATGATATGTACGTATAGTATTTTTCACACCAAGTAATTGATATTTTACGTACCAAAAAAGTCAAACACACACTAAAAAGAATATATAAAACTGTTAATTTTCTTATTGAACTGAGAATATATAGAAAGCATTGATGTTACAATCAATATTATGTTTAAGCTACATATAACCAAAACACCTTTGCCAGACATTTAAACGTCACTGCTTTTCATCTCTACCGTATTCGAACTAATTTATTTAATTTATAGAGAGGCAGAAACATATAGGAAATGCTTGTCAAATTAAGCTGGACATAATGTGGCGATCTAAAGAGAACATTTTTTTTAAATAGTATTGGATATTGAATATCTGAAACACCAATTTTCAGAAAACATTTACAGGGGAGGTCAGTGGAACATCTATCTATGGACAATTGGACATAGAATATCGAATTGTGCTTTACGGATTATTGAGTGACTGGAGGAGCAATGAGACGTTATAAAACAACTCGTCACCTATAAATCAATTAACGACTAAAGCGAAAACTCTATATAAAATGTTTCATCAAGGGGGAATCGATTTTAAGCAAGTAAATTTTAAACTGTAATATGCAAATTAAATCAAAATTTTTTCAGTGTTTCATGCACAAGACGTTAAAAATAACGATTTATTGTATTACTGGGAATGTCTGATAAAATATCTATAAAAATGAAATCATAGTAAGTGAAAAATGGTTTTATTCTAATTATTTAAGAACTGCAAAATGTTTTTAGCTTGCTTTAATTTCTAAAAATTAATTTAAAAAAATTGTTACGGATAATATAGTAATAATTTTGTTTAAGTTAATAATTGAATATGCTATAATTTAAATTAGAATGCTTAAGCAAGTGCGTTAAAGAGGGTTTGTCTTTCCAAAATATTGAGAATCGAAGTTTCATTATACTTAGCATTATTTAAAACGATACTCAAATTATCTTGTAATTTAAAAACAAAATTTTGTTTAGTACACCATTAACTGTAACAAGTTCTAGGCAACCCGTCCTATTATTATCTAAAAATTATAATCTATTATAATCTAAAAATAAAACACAGAATGTTTAACTATACTCTAAAACAATTACTTTGTACTGCAAGACCTTAAGACTATCACAAACCAACTAGTGTAACAGAATTGACTGAAAGAATTTATACAAGTGCGATTTTTTGAATAAATGAAATGTAATGAGATTCTATTGTACTAAATAGTACAGAATTAGAATATGTGAATGAGTGAGACACAAAGGGCTATCAAGGTGATGGGTCACAGCATAAATTTAAATAAGGTCATGATATACTTTGTAGATCAAGCCATAACTAGGATCGGGAAAATTTTCTTCCATTACATAAAGAAATTATATTCAGAATGCTAACTGGAAAATGATTTTTTTAAATCAGCTTTTGGCACCAGGTATTTTAATTTAAATTGTAAAAGTTTTTTTCCTTCATCACTTAATATTATATTCTGAAAAGAAGATTAACATACGCAACCAAAAATTTCTACTTTCAATCATTTTTCAATCCACTTTGTTATCAATTCCTTTTCTTTCTATTAAAAATAAAGTGGCAACATCAAAAAGCAGTTCAGTCAAGGTTTTTGGCGCTAAAATATGGTTAAAAATAAAAATTACAATTAGATTCAACGACAAAGAAAATATAAACCAAAGTTGAATTTTAATTAATCTGTATTCTCTATGAGTATAAGTTTTTATTGAATTATTTGGTGCTAGAATGCTCTTAATGGTAAAACTCGTAAAAAACCAGATACTAACATTTTTTTTTTTAGAATTTGTATGCAGCGGGGCAAGCTAAAAAAAAGGGGGAGAAAGCAATCGTAAATCGACATCGCATTTGAGAGAAACGAAGAATAGTCTAAGCTACAACTCATAAGATCGAACAACGACGTGTGACGTAAAGCAGCCGGTGCGACACACGTGGCGGAGCGCTTTTGCGGGTGAGGGTGCGAATATAAAAGTGCGATTTTGGAATCAAGTGTTCTGACGATCAAGCAGGCGAGAAAGCAGGCATGACATTTTTGCGGACACAGTAGAATCTACCATTCACGAATTTTAATGTGCGAACAAGAAGTGCAGGATGAATACGGTAGCTACCTGGACGGGTCTCCAGCGTGGCTCCAGCATGTCCCGCTTCCTCGTCGCCTTGCTCGTCGTTGTCGCTCGTTCGTCCGTCCTTCGCGAGTTTTAATCAGAATTAGAAGAGGCAGATCAACAAGACAAAGATCTTATAAAATGGAAGAAGACACAAATTAATAGAATAAGAAGGAAAAAGAAAAAAAAACAGAGAAAGAGAAAGAGGAAGAGGAAGAGGAAGAAGAAAAAGAATACTAAGAAGAAGTAGGAAGAAAGAAGAGAGCAGAGGGATCTTTCCCTACTTTTCTTCGTTTCTCTCTTATCCCGTTTCTCTTTTGATTTTTTTGGTTACTTTTTTTACTCTTCGCAAGGTATGTTCCCTCTACCCCCTCTACTTCCCTCCTCCCACCCTCTGGATCTTTCTCTCCTTGCCTACCTCTTTCTCTCTCCCTCACGCTTTTACTAGCTAAGTCACCCCTCCCCCCTCTTTCGCGCCTAGCCGGCCGCGTGCGTAGCGCCACGTGTTGCTATGCGGTCTGGGAGACTGACCGACGAAGAAGATGCCCGGAAAAGACGAGGAGATTTTGGCGATCGTACCCTTACTGAGAGATTCCTGGCGAGGCTCGAAAACCTAACTTTTCTGCGAACGCGTAGCCGTGCCAAATGAGGGTTCGCGCGCCGGTGGCTGCCGTCGCGACTATGCACCGCTTCCACACGCTTCGCCAAACGAAACCCTCCGAGTCGCGCGCCACGCGGCTACTGCGTCGGCGCAGTAGTTTCTCCTTTCCAAACAATTCCCTCCTCTCTGATCATCATCCACAAACGCGGATGTTCTATCCTTGTCTGAATTGCTTTAATTTCATATCGTTCTTTCCCC
Source organism: Synergus gifuensis (assembly GCA_904066015.1). Taxonomy (NCBI): domain Eukaryota; kingdom Metazoa; phylum Arthropoda; class Insecta; order Hymenoptera; family Cynipidae; genus Synergus; species Synergus gifuensis. Next base: position 38,128 of record CAJFCO010000113.1, on the reverse strand, counting down.
TTTTTTCCATACGCCGAGCTTGCACTAGTCGTCTTACTTTGAGCTTTTATAATATATATATATATATATATATATATATATATACATCCACTTGTTTTGTAAAGATCGCAAGAGCATAGTATAGGAAAAGCGTGCAGCGCGCG
>CAJFCO010000113.1:8682-31658 GCA_904066015.1 Synergus gifuensis | reverse complement strand
ACATTTTACATTTTACCCTATCTGCAAGAGAAGGCAGTTCAAAGGAAGAATTCGTATTATTTCATTTCATTTAGCAACATATTTTAAAACTCTATCAAACCTTTCAGAATTAAAAGTCTATAACTTCTCTAAAAATTTAAACTACCCTTCATATATATATATATATATATATATATATATATATATATATATATTTATCGGAAATATATATATTAATCGGAAATACCTTAATTAAAAATTTTTAAACAATTTTGATAGAGAATTCTAATGAAGGCCATACATCTCCTAGAATAATGAAGACGTTTTCTAAGATATGGAAAGGACAAGTTTGGAACAGGTTGTCCACCATGTTCGAATTTCCATTTTCTCTCTTTCTCTGTACTGGAGCTCTTCGACACACACCCGTCTACCCCCTCATGCGGGCATCCTATTATGCATTTAGAGAGCGAAACTAGGAATATTTGGTTCTAAGGGAGCCAAAGCCCAAGGTATATCGTTATCGGACATGACAGGACACGACCGTCTGACACACCCTTAACGAAGAAAGGGTGTGTTCAAGGGTCTTCGTTCAAACTCGCAGGACCCCGATGATTCACTTTGCTAGACGATTTGCTTATCTGGAAAACATTTCTGTGCCTTGTACCATAAACCATCACTTACCACTTTCTTACAATTATCTATCAAGCTCTTTACTAGTTTTCGAGTCCCACCAACAACATTCAAACCAAAGCTACATATTAACATTCTCAAAACGTGGATTCTAAATTCAAAGTATTCCTGTTAAATTTTCAACTTCAATTTTACTGAAAATATTTGCGCACTTTGTAAATATTATACAAGAATTGATTCATCAATATTTAAATTTACTTTCCTAGTTTTTAGTAGTTGTGCCGGACTTAATCTTATAGGGGCAGCTTCATATCGTAAATCGTCGTTTCATGTTGGTCTTGGAATATCGCATGTGCGGGCCAATTCAACTCCCACTTTACTTATATTATATTTAATAATTGGTGTCCACGACAAGTGTCTGAGATTATATTCCAATTAAGGGCATGTGATACTTTACCATAAGAGCAAATTAATTAAACCAATTATACATTCATAATAATAGATATTTTTAGTAAATAAGAGTCAATAAACCTTTGTCTCATGTTGATGGAGGTTTATTAACTCTTATTAGTTAAAAATATTTATTATTATGAATGTATAATTGGTTTAACTAATTTGCTCTTATGGTAAAGTATCAAATGCCCTTAACAGTTACGACAGAACTAAAAGTCTGACTAGTTTTAGCAGACGGGTAACAGAAATGTTATTGCCAAATTTCCCAAGATGCAGAGATCAAACTGAATGACCTACTGTTTAGTGGGGGTGATTTCTACCCTTCTGCTTCACGTTAATTTAATAGAAGGAACGCGTGTTACGCCATCCCGTCCCTTTCTACCCGCTAACTTGCGTGGGGCGGTTATCAAACGCCCCACACCTCGACCCTTTAAGATGCAGAATTATCTATCGTTAGACCATCTATGCTAATATTGCCCGATTAATTTGCTGAATGATGTGGAATTGATCAATAATTTCACTAATATTAAATTTAGATACTAATATTAAATTTCCCCTGCACTGAAATTTGATTTAGATTTTTTATTTTTATTTTTAAACCAAGTAAATATACACTTTCCGCTCGAGAAAATCTCTAATAAGAAATGCATATTGCTTCTCAGATTATAACTTTGCTGCCCTAGTCAATTTTCCCCTCTGTATCGTATAATAAAAGTATTATTATCACTTGAATACCAAATATAAGACGACAATGGTAATAAGCGAAGCAAAAGCCGCTAAACGATATTTTCAAATTGTTATACCCAATTTCTAAGAATTGCACAGATCAGTGTCATCGTAAGTCGACGAGCTGGTATTTGTCAGCAGAATTACGCGACCTCGTAAACTGTTTCCTCCCCTTTATCACCTCCTTTCTCGCGGTTTCTCATCTTCTTCGGCATTCAATTTATAATAACTGGCAGGCGGTGATTCCGACCCCCGCGGTTCAACCCCCAGGAATTTAAGGGAGGAAAGTTACCTTAACGCGTTTATGCAGAAAATAGCTTCTTACCCTTAAACAGTTTCAGGAGTGCACAACTATGTGGTATTTCGATTGTCCGCTAGAATATGGACCAATATCCTATGAAAATCAATATATTCTCTCAAGATATATTATTATTAAAAACTGTTTTAATTTGGAATTGAATTTGTTACTAAAAGTAACTTGGAAATTAGATAGTGTTTAATATAATAGATTTGCATTGGTAATGAGAATTAGAATTTAGAATAGACAGGGTAACTGCACCTGAATTTATCGTTTTAATATACAAACGTTAAGTTACAAGAGCAGAGAGAGTAAAGCCTTTGCGATATCTAACAGTTGGGGGTGGTTTTAACGCGAGAGCACAAGGGGCAGTTGCGTGGACGATGGCCAAGGAAGGGGCTCCCTAAAAGAAACATAAATAAGACAAATAGGGCGATCGACAATAGAAAATATCGAATATACAGAATGCTCCATAAATCGGAGGGTGGACGGGGGTGGCCACTATTGCTATAAGGCGAGCGATCTTTTCATGTTCCAACGCGCTCCCTTTTGCTCTCTCACTCTTTCAGAAATATATATGGCCAATATCCGCAACCATTTTCCGGAGTCGTTCTGGAACTTGATAAACTTGAAGCAGTAAGTGTTTACGCCAGTGATCTATAATCTGCTTTTTCTACAATCTGAAGTATTTTGAAGAAATCTGCAGCAATTGCGATATAGGAAATATAGAAAGTCTTCGGAATGAAGTACAGTCAAACCTCCTCGGGTATCTTCGGATCTTATCGAGTGTGTGATGATTAAAAAAATACCCGTAGATGAGCGATGTGCGATAACTCAAAGTATTTACCATGGAAAGTATGTAGTAAGTCAGAGTTGACTATAAATATAAAATTGAAATTCTTCGATAAATCCAGAACGAAATACCGCTTAACGAGTAGGGCGATAAGAACGGAAGAGCCGAAACATTGTAAGAAAGAGGGTTTGGTAACGTTTGCATAGCTGTGTCGCGTGGGCATGAGTGTGTAAGGATGGGGTTCAGAAAAGGGTTTCGAAAGAGGGAGGAGGTTGGAATTCCCCAGTTTACGTTTACAACCTTAACTACAAATTCGACAGAGTTACCGAAGCATAAGAGGGAGGATTGTGTCTCGCAAGAGTGGTCGGGTACGTGTAGTAACCAACTCCTCCTACTCTCTTACAGTTGTTAAGAAGTCCCTCTGGGCTAATTTTCCCTTTCTCTTGTCTCGATCATTTCCACCATCTTCGTATGCTCATCGAATTTATCCTGATTGCGCAAAGAGCGTATACTTGAATGCCTTTAATCACTTCTAGTTTCAAGATCCAAAAACTTATTACGTGATTTTAATGCGTTAATACAAGGTAATGCAAAAATTGAGTCCAAGTAAAACTTTGCTGTTTACTTAGAACGGCTATCATTTTCCGGAATTATAAAATATATTTGATTACATTATTTGAATACAACGCTTCAATCCCAACTCCTCAGAAAATACATTATATCAGAAACGAGTCTCCCCTGCCATTTCGGGCTAACAATGCAGTAGAAGCCGAAATTATTTATAACGGTCGTTAATTAAGGGGAAAGCTCTGGAGACGAACTGCTTCCATCGAGGGGTAAAAGTACGTGAAAGAGTGGTATTATACGTATAGACCAGTCGTTGAATCTCTTTTTGGCAGAGGTCCTTCTCGCGGAATTGAGGTGCAGTTGGCAGTGTGGTTGCATTTACCAATGTATGGATATTTGTATTTTTTAGGAAAAGTCAGTAATATTTCCGTCTAGTTATTTATAAGAACGCTATTTACTGCCAACAGCTGCCAGAAGAAGACAATAAAATAAGGCACCATGAATACGTCGTGAAACCTACTCAATGTATTTGGTACAAGTACTCCGGTGGTTATCTATTGCTTTTTATGCCAGTATTTATATTCTCAGTTCCCCGTTCGAGAGCTTCATTAGGAAATATGCTGCTGGATGTTTTACCGTTTATTGCGGCAAGGACTTTGATTTATTTGAGAAACATACTGTATATTTTCAGCCGCATATTTATAACTCTGGAAAGGCGCATAGTTTGGTCGCAGCACAACTTTGTGGCCAACTGTCGTTCTTTTCATGACCCAGAGCAGTTCAAAATTTGAATTAATATATGTATGAATATTTTGAATTTCAGATATTTTCATAAGGATTTTAACAAATTTAGTTAAAATCAACTACAAAAAGAGTGCCCTGAGCTTTTAAAGAAACATCCGCGTAGCTAGCGGAATGAGAGGTATATAAGAGTTCTATGGCTAGAGTGGGTAAACTTTGAGATAAATGTGACACCTTTTATCTTCATCTATAAAACAAACGACCCTCTGGACCGAACGTCCTCTCTTTCCACTACCTCCCTTCCAGCAGTTCAACCTTCTCTCAAAACTGTATCCTGCGAAAAAAGGAATTCTAAAGTTTCCAAAGTACAAAGAACGACGTTACTTTCCCTCTCGTGAAAAAATGCCCAATAGCTGCCTCTGCACATTTTCCTAGAATTCACGTCACACCCTGCTGCTCAACCAAAGTCGCGCCACCACCCTATATTTTCGACCCCTTATATTAAATATTTTTGTTTTTTAGCTTATTTTCAAACCTTCAAATTAAAATGCTTTAGAAGTTATGAAAAGTCTTTTCATGATTAATTGCAACTGCATGTTTCCAGTTTAAATGATGTGATGGATAGTTTCAAGCAACGCTAATTTTCTTGTTATGTCACGTTTGGCATATAAAGTGTTCTTATTCTCAATTACTGCGTTGTTTTCCCTACTCTATTTGTCTGAACATTCTAATTATCATTAGTATGAAACGGATGGATGTCTCGTAATGTAGCACCGTGTTTCTCGTTTCGCCGACCCTCTTGAATTCCCGCGTGAAGTTCCTTCTTGCGATTTTCTTCGCAGTAGAAGAAGATATTGCTTGTAAAGCGTCACCCTAATGTCTTGAAATAGTCAAATATACGAACAGGTGAAACGACTAATTAAACTTTGTTTATGATGTAATTAAATCATATAACTTAGATTTAAATATTTAAAATAAAATAAATAAAGTTCTTGAGATTTGGAAATACAGTTAACCGCACACATTTTCCGACCTGACACTTTGAGTCACTGCATTCCCCCCACTGCCCAAAGACTGTATTACATTTTGATACATTTAATATTTGATTCCCCTATAATTGCTAGTTGTAAAAGTATTTAATTCGTTTTAACAAACCTCCTTCTTCTCCAAGAGAAAGTTTTACAAGCAAATGATCTGTTAGAAGAGAAAAGGCATTAAGCTAATCACAATTATTTGTACAACTACCCGCTTTAAAGTTTTGCAAGACAATTATTAATGGCTCATTTTTTTTATCTCGAGAATCACTGACTGTCGCGTATAATTTTAATAAATACGAGGCTCCAACGGGTTAAATAAGTTACGTAAGTCGCGACAGTGGCGCCAAGGGAATGAGAGAAATATTAAACAGTCTTGTTTTCACGTAAATCAGTTAGAAGGGGGCTGGCTCGTAAGAGGGTTGCGACTTTGAGAGGATACTAACCCCTTTGGATCTCTAATGACACTCACCCTCGTGGCTACGATTCCTGCTGAATTCTAGATCCGATGGCATTCTTTTTTTCAGTTATATGATTGAGTCGATTCGTATTTAATCTAAGTTGAACAAAAAAATTGTTTTATATATGATGACGCTACATTTAATTTTCAATTTTGAACTATTGCTCAATTGAAATGAAAAATGTATCTAATTTTTAAACCTGTAAAATCCACTTCTAATCCTCTTCTAGTGACACAAAACTATGTTTAAATACGTGAATAATGTTTCACCACAGAGGAATATTTACGAGACTATCACCAAGCTTTAACCCTCGTACTATCTCTCCTGTTTCCTATTTCCTTGAGTAGGAGTCGAAACGGAGGTGCGAAGAGAATTTAATTGAACACAAAGTGGTAAAAGTATGTTAGACTGGTTAGACAGTTGGCAATTCCAATCTTGAAATTGGATCTTATATCTACATTAATTAGTTCCTTTAACAGTTGTATCACTTATGATTTCGAATCATTTATAGTATTTTTCTTGTTATTGTTTTAAAATTTGGTCAATTATTTTTCTGAATATTGTAGAAATTGAAATTACTGAATTCAGAAAATTGAATTATTCTTTGAACAATATGTTTTCCAAAAATGTAAACCAAGGTTATAGTGAAGAAAAGGCAATTAATCTCTTTTAATAGGGATTAGTCGATAGAGGACTGCCACGACCGTCGGCTGAAGGTTTCTGCATCGAGAAGAAAACCGCGGCTCGTTAATTTGTCATCTGCCTCTCTCCAGTATTACGTACTACCTTGTCGACAAGTCGACCTCTTTTTTGCACATCGATTTTACTCAGAAAGAAACCCTAGCTTTTGTACCCTCATCTTAAAACCTTCCAAATTTAGACATCTCATACTAGGTTTGAAGAAAGTCTTTAGCCAGGGTATCTACTAATTCCCACCCAGTACAAATAAAATACATTAATTTAAGGTTATCCTACATATAATAATCAGATTCCCGGTTTATCCGATTAGTAGATAACCATAAATTTTAAGCGAGTTAAATTATTTGACACTTGTTTGGATAATGTAATAATTAATTATTAATTAATATTTAACACACCTTTTGGTCCTACTGGACTTTTTTAAACGTACTAAAGGAAATCCTCCTCAGACGATTCTGGAACAGCTTAATTAGAATTTTTATAAAGTCATTGAGAAGCCATTCACAAAATGCGTGATACTCAGGGGCAGAGGGAGATTAAAAGTACTTTATCATGTGCTATTGCATGATAATAATCAAAATAAATTTTAATAGAAAATCTTTAATAAAATTACTTATTTCTTTAAATTATTATTACTTTATATTTACTGTAACTATTATTACGTATTAGTTAATTTATAAATACGGCAAATGAAGTTAACCGAAATCTATATCCTTTTTAGAATATGATATTGACTAAATTATAAGGCAAATAGAAATTTTCAGTACATATTAAATATTTCTAAATGTTAAGGGATTGCTAAAGTAGCTAAAAAATGAAGTATCACGTATATTGTGGACCTCCATTTGCATAAATTTCATCCACATACAATTATATTGCACAAAAAATATAACAATCTAATGAGAAAAATCAGCACAGTAACGTGGATAAAAGCTATCAAGAACCATTCATTCGAAAATAAATGGCTCTTAACAGAAGTTCCCCTTTTCATGTTTGGGGCTCTTCGGCATATAGCCTCTTCTTTCTTCTGGCAAATGCCACCTACGAATTCGATTTGCGCTCGAGTTCTATCAACCCCGTATGTAAAATATTCCGCAGACTTTCAACTCGAGCACATTCCGAGATATTAACAAGGATAATTGGTAAAACGCTTGTACCAAAAATCGTAGGAAAAAATATCTTCACGTAAATTCGAAGATATTAAATCCCAATGCTACGTACTTAAAACTATACATTCACACTAGAGTAAATTACCTGCCTATGCCTAGCTATATTTAAAAATGCAAAAAAGATTCACACCAACACATGCACTCCTCGGTTCTCACTCACACTGCCCCGGTGCGATAAAACCTAACCTAGGGATACATCCCGGGACGTATCCTGCACCTGAGCTTAGAAGCCACGTTAGGCCATTTTTTACATTCATACGTACATACAAATAAAAAAAAATAAAAAAAAAAAAACCTGAAATCGTACACCGTCTTTTTAAATTTCTGAATACTAAGTCTAATTTAGTTTTCAGGCTGTCTAACGATTCTCTATAATAAAATTTTTAGTAATTTTCCGAATTTTCTCGACTAAAAAATTAAGGCTTTTGATTCTGAACAATTGTTTATTTCAAATATTCGAAACTAAATTTATTAACAGACAGCTGCAAATCGTAACCATTTTTTTAGTATTTTAAAAATAAAAAATGATAATAAAATCAGTTATCAAGTATTGCTGCAGCAGCTTGCCAAACAAAACGTGATTCGAATTTCTTTTATTTGCAAATCTCTATTTCCTGCTTAAATACTCAAATCTAAATTCCCAATTCATTCTTCAAATGAATTGGAAGTACTCCGTTCCCCTTTTATTTTACTAATAATTCGAGGAATAAGGAAGAATAGTTTGAGTGAAATTTTAAATACTAAGTTAATCAATAATCGAATTCATAATCACCAATTGTTGTGGCACACACACTGTTCAGCTACAATACATGTATCTGAGTTCTTGCAGTTAATTAGATTTTCCAATATAATACGTGAAGTTTTGCCAATAAAACGAATTCAAAGTTTTGTTTAATAATGATTTTGAATAATTCTATTTTTAATATTCTCGTGAAAATATTGAGATTTTCAGGTTTTCAAGGTCGCTAGATATCCCAAAAATTGTTAGATTTCAGTTACTCAAATAAGTGATATTTCGTATACCAATAACAATATAAAATATTGTAAAATTATATTTCTATAAAAGTTATTCATGTTAGGCAAAATCTAAAAATACACATAAACACACTTTATATTTAACGATGAATTTCTGTAATTGAAAAAAACGATGTACGTAAAAAATAAATAGATTAGTCGTTGCACACATAACCTGATCTAAATTTGTATATTTTTTATACGTATAACAAAATCTTGATAATATAACATTTTCTTTTAATTTCAAATTATAAGTTATTTTCAATTTGAATTTAAAAAATTCGAATTAAGATTGAACCTATTGTGTTGATTTGAAAATAAACAAATTTAATTAAAAATTTATTGATTTGATTTACTTCAAATTTATTTAAAAGCTGGAAAGAATTGAAATATTAAAAAAAAAACTGAAATTCAAAAAATACTAATAAAATATGCAAGTGATAAAAAATATGAAAGGCAAAAATGAATCATCGGGTTTTCTGTGTATAGAAGAAGAAATTGACTTAAATTAAAAAAGGAACATTCTGAGGCTTTTTCGATACACAGTTTTCCCGTTCCTTTCTTGGGATTGAAACCAAATTACACAGACTGTGTCATGACATTAAATTTGAATAATTCTCCATATAGATAAATTAAAATTAGAAAGAAAAGTTATTTTCTCGCGAACCAAGAAAGGATGATTCCTGAGCTATAAAAAATACGAAAATGGCGAATATCCACTTTCTAATTAAACTATTAAGTTTAATTAGCTGTTACTGTGCGATTTTTAAATATAAATACAACCGGTTTCCGTGCCAGTTCGGACCATTCATCCCTGGCATGTTTGGAAACAGGAGGAATTAAAAAATCCACTTACCTTTACAACTGTCCCACGTCGTAACGATGGCAGCATGATGTCTTCAGGCCGGTCCCTAGAGATCCCTTCTCTTCTATAGACTTCTCCGAAGACCAGAGACATTGCAGGGGCCACTTTTTCTTCGGATTCTCCTCTCAGTAGATTGCATCAGATCTGAAAAATTACAAATAATAATAAATATGAACATTCTTTAAATGATAATTAATAATTATTTTTTGCAGATTCCTGAGATAAAAAAAAGTTACCCTCAAAAATCAACTCTAGTCGCGATGGCTACTCAAAAAGTGATATAGTACTTTTGCAGAGTATTTGGAAAGTTTTTCACAAAAAATAATTTTCTCAAATAATATTATAGTATATTGTAGTATAAGATATTAGAATGCTGAAAAAATTTTAAAAGATTTATGAAATTTCATGGAACTAAATATAAAACCTGGACTCCAAACACGTAAATAAAAAAACGACCTCAATAATAGCGATTTTAATAACTATATTTTACTTCAATTAATTATTTGAGAGGTTTTTTCTGTATTCGCTCTCACAAGCTTATTTCCAAAATGAAATTGTGTATCCCATAAATAGAAATTCATTCTAATTTATTTTTATTTTTCACATTATCACATTACGCTGAGAAAAGCGGAAAGAGGTTGAGTAATATTATCTATCAATTTTAAACAGCCCTGTAACTGAAACCAGTCAAGTGGTAAAGGGACGTTCCCAATAAATTGATGAGACACCCTAGTCCCATAATAAGATGGCTACGATATGGCGATCAGGTACTCGACATATTATTAATTGGCTCTTCAGAAAAATTTCCTCTATGTCCTTATTTTAAAATGTGCCACAGTATCTCATAAAGAATTGAGGGCTTATTCATGTTCAAAAAGATACACTGAGTTCTCGTGAAATTTCCAAAGAAATTTAATAAAAAAAAATGAAGAATTTTTTAACGAATCTTTTGAAATTTATACGTTTTAACTATTTTCTATCTTTCTTATTTACAAAATAACGAATTTACAACGGTAGAAGAATTGCAAATGAAAAAGGGCGTAAATCCTTTAGAAATGAGGAAGTTGGGGTACTCGAGGAATTTAGTCTAAAGAATTTTTTTTCTACAGAAGGGAAAGGTCGTGACGATGAGAATTTCTCATCGTTACGTCGGCTAAAAAAGCGTTCGGTGGGAAATAAATACAAATTGCAGGATTATCGGATCTTTGAGATTCCATGTACCGCATACCAGCAGTCTCTCTATTTTCTAGATAACCTATATGTGTTCGTATTATATATAAATTACGCCTGATCTTTTCAAAAAGAGTACTAAAAAATGTTTACGCTCTTTCTTAATTTTCTGCTCAATTACTTAAACAAACTTTGAAACCTTGTTTTACGTTTGCATAAAACATCAATCACATTATACGAATAATGCAAAAACATCTTTAGGAGTGCTTCGAATAGTCTTTTTTCAAGGGGCGAAGAAACGGCTTTAAGACTTGCAGAAATATTGCGTCGAACGATAAAAACAGAAAAAAAGAACTTACCTCGAACTTTTATAAGGACGAAATAAAAGACAAGTATGGACGGCGGCGGATTTGCATTTCCCTCGCTCTCCTTGCCTCTTAGTTATTATGCGATCGATCTACCGTCGATTGGCCACTAAATTCACGTTCTGACGTCTCACTCTATATACTCTTCACGAGAATAAAATCCTACAAAAAAAGAAAAAAATTAGTTTCTTGAAACACACATTTATCATTAAAGTGCGAAAATCAGCACAAAGACCAATTACTTTAATTTGAAAAAGAAATTATATTTTTTAGGATGTTTCGTAATATATGTAAAAAATATACAATTTTTTGTATATTAAATTTAAATTTAAATTTAAATTTAATTCAATTTAAATTCCAGAAGATTAAATACATTAAAAAATAACAATTTTTAATTAAATATCTTATTACTTATTAAATTTTTCATTAGTTTTTTTTTTAAATTATCGTAAGAATATCGAGAGAGGGAGGTAAATTTAAGAAGCATCTGCTGATAATTTCCAACATTCAATAATGGAATTCCAAATTTAACTTTCTGTTAAAAGTCGTTCTGCCTTGGGGATCCAAACTTTATTTTCCGATATGTTAATTAAATATCTAGAGTTTACGGCGTGAAATATCGCCAATAAAACGAGCCTGTGACACGTATAACAGGGCAAAAAAAGCAACTCCAATTACTCCTCTTTCCACGCCTCGCGGCTAATGCCAAAGCCGCGGATTTTCGGTTTTTACTTTAATTAAATACTTCCCATCATTTAGTTTCAGATACACAACCACTTGGTATTTCCATGTTTCATGTAATAGAGTCGAAAGAAATGTAATTAGTATACATGCCAAAAAGAGATAATATATGTAGATATATAGCATTTAAAAGAAACTTTAACCATTTCATAAATTATGATGAAATTTTTACTGAAAATAGAATGTAAATCAAGATTTAAAAACCGATCAATTTTCATCTACACAATTATTTGTTCAAATAACAGATTTTATATTTTGATTTGACTGAAATAAAAAATGAACAACGTCTGAAGGTGAATAAGTAAAAATAAGGGGAAAATTGAGTTAATTTTGTGCTTTCAAATACTAATCAATCCATACTCAGACTGAAACGTACAATTTTTATCCTTATTTAGGTAAAGAATAATCAGAAATTGGAAAAGATTTATTTATTATTCAGTGTCAAAAGAAAATACACTAAATACGGATAATACATAAATTATATTGAAAACTTGATGAAATTGGTAAGCATTGTTTCAACTAAAATTGTACATCTTAATAGATTAATTAATATAATCTCTACCTCGAGTCTTGACGAACAAATATCCAATTCTCAGACTGCCAAATTAACATTATTAAGGTTAATGATAATTGGAAAGACACTTTGGGCAAATATTTCAACTTCAGAGGGAAGAACCAACCGCGGCACTTAGAGAAAAAAAAGAGACTTTCTTTTCTTTATTAAAAGGATATTCTCACATAATTATATTTAGGGCTTTCCAATTCAAATTAATTAAGGGAATGTGGTAATTACTATAAGAGAAAATTTAAATTATTTTTTATTTTTTTATTACTATTTTAATAACATTTCCAAAATAAATCATTTTTAAAGATTGATTTTAAATTTATATTTAAATTTTTGATTATTTATGTGGTAATTTTTACGAGGTAATAAATAGCGAAGGATGAGGTAAGCAAGGATGTTTATCGTGTCACAAAGTTCAAGCAAACTTATAACTTTAATTCCTTCCCCTGTAGCGCGTTTTATGTACCATTATTATTAAATATGAAAATGAATATTTATGAATAATGATTCTATTTATACAATGTATTACGTCTTGGCTTGTAGATTAAACATACTTTAATTAAATACATGCTAATAAGAATAACAAATAATAAATCAGGAATATAGAAATAAATTAATAATTATTCTTAATTTTTAAAGTTTGCAAATAATACTTTTTGATCAATCAGTCATTAAATTAAATTTTTTTCTGATAATAATTCAATATTTTTGACGATAAAGCATCTCAGACGATTTTGAATCAATTAAAACACGTTTTGCTTTTTCTCGTAAACACTCAGTTTACACCTCATCCATCACATAGCCCGAAAAAGACATATAACCATAATCTATAAAGTCTCGCCACTGAAGGATGGTTTTCTTTTTTTATGTTTTTCTTTTTTTCATGGAAATGCCATGTTATTATTGCCCTAGAGTGTTTTGATGACGAAGTGGATTATCGGAGGATCCCTCGCAAGCTTCAAACCCCTTTTCCATCTTCCTCTCCCGGTTTTATATTGATTCAGTTCGGAACCGAATACAGTTACACATTTTCTTCGTGGCTTGAAAAAAATATGTAAAATATTTTACAAAGATTTAAAATATCTAATATCTATGAAGAAAAAAGAAGAAGAAAATGTGAAAAGAGGGTGAAAACTCTATGAGGAATCATGAGTTAAAATGTTGGGTTTTTAATATCAACCCCACATTTCATAATAAATGTACAATTACAAAACGAACATAATTGCAGAGCGAAAAGTGCATGTATTACATCGTGCGACTAATTGCAGGTTGATTTTTACTTTCGCCTTATGGGGAACATGAAAAAGTTGAAAACGTGACATATGAGGTAAACCCCCAAGATTTTACTGGAATAAAGTAAGACCTAGCGTGAAAATAATAGCATATGCTAACAATAAACACTTGAGTCATTGATAATATTAGTTGTCTGAATCCCAATCTCGGATATGAAATATAATTCATACTCTGAAAAGGGGTTAGGAAATAAACTGTTTTTCCAAATACCTGCTAGTTGAACGATCAGAATTTCGAAAATTTATCATACATCATGCAAATTCTTATTCTATATTTATTTTTCCCAAAAAAGTAAAAAGGACACTTTTCAAAAACTATTACGACTGAGTTTCGCTTAATTTTGTATGCACAAAGGAGTATAGTTGAATATAAGGGGTTTAGTTGAACGTATATAAAACATCAATTCACGGCTGTTACTATCTTCTCTGTCTCTAACGCGTTTCTTCACTCCCTTCTTGCAACGAAAATAATTACACCTCGCTTTCATTTAGAATTAAGTATTGTTACCGAGGGTATACGACTTGTCACACGAAAGTATATACAACGTATTTCAACAAGAATAAGGGAATTAACCTGTTTTTGTTTGATTGGGTAGAGGGAAAGCCCAAAGTCAATCACTCTGAGAAAAATATCCATTAATTAGTAATTCACAAGGATGTTAAGAAGTCAGCTCTGTGTTAAAAACAATTCCTTTTTAATTTATTTTTTAATTTATCAATCATGATTATCAGACCACCTGTTTTTCGATCAACTCGTCTCGACTACAATCATGTGAGGCGTAAAATTGATCGATATATTAATAAAAGTTTTAATTATAACTTTTCTAGTGTCTGGCACTAAGATTAGAGAATTCTCGGTGCCAACCGTTATTCGAGTCGAGAATCGATAAGCACGAATCGGTAGGTTTCGAATTAAAAAGAAAGCCTCGAGTTGATGTAAGTTTGTAAGGTTCCCGAATCAAATTGACACCTGCAATTGGTCTACGGACACGCAGGCAAGCAGGAAGTCTGCTAAGGTAAATTAAGGGAGACGATAAAGGGGTCGAATTGAAGATGACGTTGGTTGGTGTTGAAGGTTTGGTGAAGGTCCTTAAAGAGAAGGAGGCCCATTACCAACAACCGTGTGTCTCGAATCTTTTCGCCTGCCCCTTCTATCTTTCTAAAAAAAAAAAGGAGGAAAAAGAAAAAAAAACGTGAGACTTGCATGTCTCATTGCAATCTACAATATTGAGAATGTTTTCAGCATTACGGGAATCCCCGAACCAATTGTGATTATCTCCTTGAGATAACTGACGTGAATTCGTACCCTTTCTTCGAAAGTGCCGAACCTCAGAAATTGAGCACGGAGTAGTTTTGTGCCTTGTTCTATCTGATGCTGTATTTGTTCCTATTTTCACTTATACAAATTTAAAACATTTTCTATATTTTATTTTATAACATTTCTCTTGTCATCAGATATCAAGATAGAATTAAAACAATAGAATATCAATTATCGAATTTCGAAAGGATAAAAATATCTTGAATTTGTATTCCCTAAATTCGTCGAAATTCATGGAAACCCGCGCTTTAAAAAGCAGGGCGATGGTGCTTCGGACTTTTGAATTATGACCCAAAGCCACCGATTAACGGCGTGTGATTACGTAAAACAAGACACCGTGGGATTGTCGTAAATTAGTGTGGGTATCACCCCACGAGCGGAAAGAAAACGCATAATGAATCAAAAAGTCGCCATCCAACGAGTTCGAACAACTCGGTCTCGTCATTCTACTATCAGCTATAAAGAAGAACAATTAAATATAACAATCGTTAGGTTTAATTATTAGGACAAAGACAAGATATTACGGTTTAAAGAAAAATATTGCGGAAAATTAAAACCTTTGAAGACATTAAAAGCGGACCAACACTTAAAAATAGAGAAAAAAAATTAACGTCTGACATACTCGTCAATTATTTAAACTTAACGAAAAGAAATGAAATATATTAAATATAATTTCAGCATAATTTTATGTCACTTCTATAAATTTGTTAAGTATATATTAAAAGGGCCAAAGGAAGCGGCTCGGTTGTTATTTTCCGGTGTCACGCCAGGTTAATCATCCCCGAAAGTTACAGGAATGACATGACTGACGGGCAAACAAGACAGGCAAGGGTACCCCGTTTCGCAAGATTTCTTAAGATACCGAGGACGAATAGCAAACGCTCTTAAAAACTTTTCAAATTTAACCCCATCTCCTTTTTCAAACTTTCGGCATGCTGGCAAAAAATATAAATGTAATATACACGAGTGAGGGCCTACCGGTAACCAGTTCTCGTAAAACCACATCAAGAAACTACAGCAGTTCTTCTTCGTCTCCGTTCTTTTTTGTCCTTCAATTTATCTTAGAACAGACTGTGTTTCCCCTCAGACCAGCTATTGAGTTTCACAATTACTCTTTACATTCTACTGAAACTTTCGTTTTTGCATTTTTCTTGTTTTTTGCGTGAAATATTTTTACATTCTCATCATACCACAGGATTAGTCCATCACTTGTTAAATTAAAATCGTAATAATTTTCTGTCAATCGATTGTATGCAATCATTATAATATAGATATCCTTAAAAGAGATGGATTGAGAAGCCTAAATTCAAAGAATGGCTTATTTTAAACGACTTAAAATTTGAATTGAGGTAATAAAAAATAAATAATGTTAAAATACTAATACGAACAATGCATCTCGACGTTTCGCGTGGTTTGGCAGTAAGGGCTGGTTTTACTCGATTTGTATCGAAAGGGAAACGGCGACGGAAGTTTTCCAATTAAATGCGGATTATATTGCTCTGTCTCGGTATTGAATATACATCGATACTAAAACCAACCATCTGAATATTTCCCATGGATCATCGAAACTTCAGTCAACATCAGCTCTCTGATAATGCAGCTCTGCTGTCTGGCACGAAAAGGTTTATCGCCAGGTCCTGCGACCTTTTATTTCTATGTCTACAATCGCATTACCTTGTTAAAATCAAACATTCATCTTTCACCTACCGAGCACGAGTGCTTTAATTTGTTTTTAAAAACGTGTAAACAGAGACTAAATCCTATTATGAAATGAAAAGAATTCAAATATAAATCAAACAATATTTTATGAATATTATTTAACAATTTGCCGAAATTTCTTCCCCTAATTCTTCTATATTTGCACAAAGTGAATAATATTTTTCCAAGAAGTTTTTTTCTGAGTATCCTTTCGATTAGAGGTAATAAAACTGAGAAGAGCAAGTTCAGGAGAACGATTTATAAAATGTAATACGGCAAAACAAGCTCGTATAGGAATAGCTAGTGATCAGTAAATACGTCAGTCCGATTGAATCGCTCCCTATTGTCCTAACTCTCCTACCAACTATGAGGACTTGCCCATACTCTGATAAACTCTTATATAATCTTTCTTTTTCTTGCTTTATGACTCTTTCTCTCTTTTTGGGGGCAAAAACGCTTGATCCTTACATCTTACTCTCACAGAGTGAGTATTGCAGTAGATATCAAGTTCAGCGATTCTAATACGTCAAGTCTATTGAACCCAATTGAAAAAAGTCTATTCGGTTTACGATCAATACGGTATTATTTGGATCAATACCCCAAAAAATTTGGGGTAATTTCTTTTTTTGGGCCTACGAACAAATTCCGCCAGTGGGAGCAAACGAATTAAAAAAATCAAAAATAAGGACCACCCTATTCTACATATCCCACGAAAACTGATTTGTTTCAATAGGCTAGTATTAGTAGAGCAATGAGAGCAAAAGGGTGCATTGGTACGTATGTGAGGGATCGATGATGAAATTATGGCAGTGGGTCAAAGAAGGGTGCCAAAGCGAATGAGGGTGCCTTACGTCCCCTGTGGTTCGGATCCTCCATTCACGGCCTGTCAACGACCTAAACTGTTCTAAGTGCAAAAATGACACTCGATGCACGATATTAAAACAGTCGCGCCTTGTAGGGCCCACCGGTGGTTCCCTTTAAATTTGCAAATACATGAGTGAAGTGCGAATTTATTCCGTGGGCTGCGTCTGCATTTACGTTTACGCTCGCAAAATGGAAAAACGGGTTTGCAATAGCGTGCCGCAAAGGATTAGCATAGCTCCCTCATTAAAATACAAACACCGTTGCCTCGCCTGAACCACCCAACCATCCTGAAAACCATCCTGTCGGTTTCTCCGTTCCATCCTCCTCAGCCTGCCCGAACAACTTTTAATCTATATTCGTTAAGTCGCCCTAAGTAACTTCGCGTCTGCGTTAATTTATTATTGTTTCAGGGGGTGAGGCGGAAAATCGAAAGCTGACGCCTTTAAAGTTTATAATACATTTTTTGACTGGTCGGTCAGAAAGCTTTCAAGTATCTGAAAAGGATTTGAAGAAAATGAAATATCCATAGAGGAAACTGTTTTATAAAATGACATTAAATCCAAGAGGATACTCGAGCAAGGTTGAGGACACATTCTAAGCAAAATCTGGAAGTGCGTGGCGAATTCCGATAGAAAGGTAGATTGATGCATAGATACGTGGGAATGAGTGGCGGCGAAAGAAGAGAAACGTGAAATCGCGACGGTACGAGAAGTTGAGGGCATGGTTTCCGCTCGAGTGATCTCCACATGCAAATGCTCTCTGCTGCTGCTAGCGTATACTACCATAGAGTGAGCTCTCTCGCAGTTTGCTCAACCCCCTTGTTTTTCCATGACTGGAGTCACTGGCCGGATTCGGCATAAGGTTGCATATTATCATCAGTTCAAATCGTATCGGAGAATACCGTCGCGAAAAAAGAACTTTTCCACAGGAACTGAGTAATTCTTTGCCTTCGAAATTTCACATAGTCATCGATGTGGTCGGCAACACAGGCAACGGAATTGTCAGTTATCTTTCTATGCATAGAACCTATTATGATTCAGATGTGAGGTCATATATTCAGATCGCAGAAGCAAATAGCTTTTAGAAAAAGATATACTTTCATAAATCACTCAGATTCTCAGTTTTTAGTAAATAAATCTGTGATCGTTTCTAAATACTATTCAATCCATCTCGAACTTAAATTTTAATTCTTTGAATTGAGTAGATTATGAAATAACGATAATTATTATTTAATGTCGCAAAACGTAAAGACTTTCTTCTTGTGGATTTTAGTATCTTTTTAATTGAAAAATAGCGATGTATCATACTCCGCCGCATCTTTTGTCAGATTCTGTAGTGCTGGTTAAATGCAACGTCAGCATAGCAAATAAAAAAAAGTTACTTGGATGAACGGAGCGATCTATGAGAGGGAAGGTTGGATCCTATTGACCAGAGAGAAAATGCTGTAAACAACCCTCCGAAACAACTTCCCTCACTCCTTTAGCAATCTTCGGGTTAACCGTTACTCTAATGACCCTTCCTTGTTTACCAATTTGAGGATACCCTCACGTGGATCAGCACATCAATCTACCTTAAGTACTTAAATACAACAGTTTATTTATATACTCTAGCTAATTGCAAAGAAAATGCTCCTACAAACAATAATAAATAAATCATCGAAAAAATAAATGGTAAAAGATTTCTTATCCTTTCCTCTTATTTTTTGCTGATAATGTTTTTCAGTGCAGGCAGAGACAACAGAGATACTTTAAATTTTAGAGGAACAATTATCGCTGATATTCTAAAGTTACAAATATATACTGCACACTCATATAAAATATAGCACGCTCAACAATCATCAACTAATGCATATCTCAACCACTTGCAAAAGCTTTAGGGCAAACAAACACACCGGTAGTAATTATTTGAAAATGTGTTTGATACAGAATCTAGAATCCGTCAGACGAACGGGTCCAGAAAGCTCTTTTATCCTGCCACCCTTAACTCTCTGTACTCGAGAAGAGCTTCTGTCTCTCCATCTTTCTCTCACTCTCAGTTTCTCTTTTGCTCTTTTTCTGTTCTCTTTAGGCCACAAAGGAGAATATTTACAAATATTTCGCGAATAAAGCGCGTTCACGCCACAGCTGTTTCCTGCACAACGTGAAAGCGGACTCCACGCCACCACTTTCACAACTTCAACCCTCACCAAACTCTCGTTTCCTTTTACTTTTACCCCCTCTACGTCTTTTACGATGGGGTTTCCCGTGAGTATCGGAAATTTCAACAGTCACTTGAATCTTGATTTCTCCTTTCTGATTTTGATCATATGACTTTTTAACAGGGTACTTCAGAATTTTCAATACTGAATTTTTCTCCCATGAATCTTAAATCATTTATATAAACTTTCAAGTTTTAATTTACTATCCAACTAGTATTATATCTACTACTATATTTACTTCAGTAATGTTCAAAGTGTTCGATGTTTTGCACAAATAAAAACGAAATACTGAAACTGACTTGGGCCCTAGAAAAACTTCTACCCGGGTTAACAGTAAACAAGACAGAATTTTCAAATATTAATCATTCGATAAATATAAAGAATAAATTATGTATATCATGAAATAAGAATAGGCTAACTACTTTGCATTGTGAAGAGTGTGGTGAGGGCGTGGGGATTTAGTTTGAATAAGGGGACTAGCTGGGTTCCTTTCATCTCTTTATCGAGTATCGACTTCTGTGATACATATGCAGAGTCGATATCTTCGGTAGTTATTCTCTCAGAGCTTACCTGAGGCGAAGATAAGACAAAAGCCTGTGGTAATTTGGCATTAGAAGCAACGATAACAGTGTTCGGTGGTGTATTTCGTAGACGCTAAACCTTCTTTACCGCCCCTAGCCACGCTCTTTTCTCATTCTTTGTTGGGAAACGTATTTACCTCGACTTTAAGTATTCACGTCTTAGTTATTACATGTTCACCTCACTGAACATGTGAACATGCATTGTCAAAGAATTCTGACTGACTCTTTATATTTTATAATGACTATGCTTCATAAAAGAAATGTGGCTCATTTTTCACATATGTCGCCGCCAGCTTACTCGAGTGAATATTTCGTTGGACAAGAAAATGACCATAGCTGGCTATGAGATGCAAGGGTGTGTATCAGTGTTACCTCTCAGAGTAAATCCGTGCCTCGATTAGTGAGAGATCGAAGGGACGAAGGGATGATAAGTACCAACCCTTGATGGTATAGAGGTGTGGCTAACGGTCGAGTAAATGAAGGGTCACATAATGTTCAGCTATTACATGTAATTCGCCTAATTACCCAGCCCAAGGGTTTCACAAGTATGCACCAGTTGTTTTAGACTGGTAACATTTACGATAAATTAATTAAACCACATGACACGCCAAGGAAAACAAGAAAAAAAAACATTTCTCTCTAAAATGTCATAATTTGTGTACTTCAAACTCTGTATTTCCATAATTATGAGTTGATTAATTCTGTAAAAACTTTAAGAATAACCGCTTTATATATTTTCAAGCCTCTTTAAGCAGCAAAGTAACAACTTGATTGGATTTTCATAAAGCAATCGCCTCGGGTCATTAGTTTCCACACACACGTATGTACACAGAAAATGAAAATAGATAAAACGTATATTATTGCAGAGAAGCTCTCAACTATCTCGTTTAATTAGAATCATCTTTGTAATTAGCCTTTATGCAAATTTACAACATTTTACACATTGTGTATCATTAATGTTGGAAGTTTGGAATGTTGAAATTCATTTAATATGAATGTAACGCATTGAGGAGCTAATATTTGCTTTTCAGGTAATCAAATTATAGAAGATATTAAAAAAAGGAAATTAAATTCTCCTAACTTTAAAAGACACCAGAAATACATTACAGACAAACATCAATAGCAACTGAATCTAAATAAATAGAGTAAACAGATACGAGCTCTATAAAATTGAACGACCACACTTTCCGCAACATGGAAGGTAGTTAGGTCATTCTTGGCCCTGAAGAGGGCAGTTAACAGGAGCTTTGGGGCAATAAGCGAGTCTACAAGCTTTGGGAGGCGACAGGAGATGACCGGACAGAAAACCAGCACTGGTCAGCACAAACAGTTTGCAAAAACACGAGAAACGAAGCATCTCCCTTTCCCTCTTTAGCCCTCCATATAGAGCTTTCTCTCTTCTCAATGTCTCTCTTGCTCTTATAATATCACCCTCTCCCTCCCTTCGACTCCCACGCCACCCAATGTCGGCGTCGCTTTAAGGGTTGCTTGACTTAGGTATCAGCAAGATTACGCCAAAGTTGTGCTCATTTAAATAATGTCTGCAATAAAGTATGCAATGGGCCCGAGAACACCGGGGTTGATACTCCACGGGGATAGTGCTCTCGGGTGCAGTCACGTGCTAAGACAGACGAAGTCACACAAACTTCAGTATCAAAAAATTTAATTCCACCAGAATCCGAGTTTTATAGAAATTTTATCTGAAATTTATGTATTCCCCTGATATTCAATTATAACTTTATATCTTTCACAATTATTTACTGTTTCTTTAAATACTATAACTATATGTGCAGATGATAAGAAGAATTTCGTAAAATTTAACCAAAGTTAATTCCTTCAATCGATGCCAATTTCTAAGGTCATCAAAGTTTCTCGCGATATAAGTGACATCGATTGATCCTCCCTCCCTGAATCGAGGGATTCGACGAAGTCCCTTTTTGCTTGGGCCAAACTTTTTCCTACGTAATCTTACATCTCCGACTCCGAAGATCTTTTTTCGCTTTACATCTTCGATACCAAACACACGCCTGTTCGTCATGGTGAAATCGAGTGTACGTAAGGTAATTTTCCCCAAAGTTTTTCCCCTGAATTTCGAATCTTCTGTTTGGATTTGCTAAACAAAATCCGGATCCCTCATCCCTAAAATTATAAAACTCGTCTTGTGATAAATAAAAATTCTAGTTTCCTAAAAGAATTGGACGAATGGAATTTTATGTGCAAACCACATAAATTGGTCCTTTTATTACTCGGAAAATGAGAGGAGAAATAAAAGCATAGCCTAGGTAAAGTATAGAGTAGGATAGATTAGCGTTAAGCTTTTTGTCGGGGACGCTTCGAAAGGCGAGTGGGGGAGTATTAACTGTGTTTCGTAATGCACAAAGCTAGCTCAAGGGGTAGCAATCGACTCTCTTTGAGGAGCGGAGAAAAGGAGAAGTTGGAAAAGAACGAGAAAGGGCAAAAATAAGAATAGTAAATAATGTATTCGAGTAATAGGGGCTGCGATACCTTACCAGATGAAGAAGGGCGCGGGAGCGAAAATGAACGTAATGAAAAACTGGGGCTGCTTAAATAAAATAAAGGTTGTCAGTATATTATTGGCACAGGGCGGTTTCTCTTCATCCTACCTCCTTATCTTCTCTGCTTTTCTCATTCCCATTCCGCAGTTTATAAAAAAAGGAATGATAAAGAACGAACCCACAGTTACTTTACTCATATATGTATATATATATATATATATATATATATATATATATATA